>OY735247.1:18580264-18784681 GCA_963457695.1 Neria commutata | reverse complement strand
CACCTTCTGCGACAATAAAAGCGAAATTTATGAAAAGATTCACTGTGAACAAATGCAGATACAACTATAAAAGTTGACATAGGAGCATGTGGTTCGACTGAGCTGCAAAAAGTGTTTAGCATTTGCCATAAATAAATATTTTATTGCTTGAGGCAACTTCAAGATCTCTTTGCTCAAGCTCATTTTTCTTATTGAGCTTTACTTTTCCGATTGCGATGGGAAGCTGTATGAACTTTGATGCAAAAGCACACGGCTTAGTTAAACCAACGGAAAATAGCAAAAGTGTTTTTAACTATCCAAAAGTCTTTCAACTGAATTGCTGATTTGTCAAGCAAAAAACTCAACTTGAGACTAAAACGATTACAAGTACACAATTAAATTAAAAGACTAAATTATTAAGAGGTCTCCGCCTGGCCCTTTAAGTGCTGATATGGCAAAAACAACTAAATTTTAAAAAAATTTGTGTACACCCATCCAAATTTTTGTACAGACTTCGACTCAATCAAAGAAATTAAAAGTTTTGTGCTCATAAAAGCTTCTGAAAATATAATGTGTAGCATGAAGAAATCCATTATTTTTCGAATAGATGGCTTTAGTAATCTATATCCCAGGTTGTATAAGTTCGATCGGCTTACACCAGATGGCATTGAAAAGATAAGATTTTGTACTAAAAAAAAAAACTTCTTAGACCGTTTTGTGATCGCTTGACAGAGTTTTTTTTTAGCGCGCCAGATCGACACCAGCAAAGAGAAATTACGCCATATTTTACAGTTTTACTTTGATAAAGGCGAAAACACTAGCCAGGTGACTGAAAATGTAAAAGTGTTTATGGTCCTTATATTGTAACAGGATCATCAATCACGCGCAATTTTGGTTTCGTCGATTCCGCTCCGGTAATTTTGATGTCAAAGGCGCACCACGCTTTGGAAGTCCAATTGTCGAAAATGTCGATAAAATCATGGAAATCGTCGATGTCGGTATGAACTGTTTCGATTGCCCAGAAGAACCTAAATCAGATCAAACTAACTATGCTGAGTCCGAATATCATGTAAGCACTGCTTAGATTCCCAAAAGGAACTAAATCGGTTAATTCTTAATATGCTATAATAAAGCCTTCAATTTCATGCCAAAATAATGGATTTCTTTTTACTTCACATAATATTTTACATACTATGGCTCTCATTTCTCTCTCCCTTCCACCCCCAGCAAACATTTTTACTGCTTTTTTTTAAATTATTGATGACTTTTTCACTGTAGTAGCACTTAAATAGAAAAAATGGCTGTGGCGACACAATACCAAAAAAAATGCGCTAACAATTTACGCTGTAAACTGCATGCCAGGCAATGCACATCCTCCCCTCCCCCCTTACCGTTTAAAAGTGATATGCCAAATCGTGCGTTCGATATTGATCTCGGCCCACGTTTAATTGCATGCCGTACCAAACTTCATATTATCAGCGATCTTTCAATTCCAGCTGTCAAGTAATTAAAGTTATTTGCACTGGAGTGTCAAGTGTTAAAGCTACATTGATAGTAGCAACAAAAATGTAACAAAAAATTTAATTGTCTTTCGCCGCTGCTAAGCCTTAATGGCATGCAATTAGCACAAGCGAGATCGACATCAGCGCTAAAATATGCCTTAAAGGCCGACAAAGTTGCAGCCGAAACGTTTGCACCTCACCCAACCGAGGGGAGGGCCAAAAATACCCGCAAGTGTTGCAATTGTAATTACAAAAAAGCAACAAATGTCAGCAACAAATTCGCCCATTTCTACGCAACACTTGCTGCGGTCGGTGGGTCGGTGGCAGTTACACGCCTCAATGCGCCCAATGAACGCTGGCAACACACCTTGGCATGGCACTTAGGGCCGTTGCACATAAAACAAGCCTTCAGCCATGCAAGCGCATGGCAACGCGAACGTCCTTGAGTCCATGTGCACTTCACACCAAAGTGCACACAAACACATGCACACATTCCAATTGAACAGCTCGAAATGCAAAACTTGAAACTAGATCGGACAGCAATGCTCAAATGGAATATTGCCGCTGGCAATTGAAGTGAACAGCACCTGCACTTAATTCTGTTCGCAATGGTTGCTATGGAATTGTATCTTATATCTCAAAATTGTAGATTTCATTTGAAATTGAATTTTTATGCAGTAAACTCGAGAGTGGATATTGAATTCGTACAGCTATTTGTAACACAACAAGGACGTGTGTTAGATATTGCAAAGAAATTAACAGTGATGTGCATAGATGAAAGTATAGGTATATATGTATATATATACATTGAATATCTGATGTCGAAAGGGGCCTGCTTCATACTCTGCTCAAGCCAATTCAGTCTCACAAAATACAAATTTGCTTAAAATTGTGCTTTGCATTAAATTGGCAACTTTTCTTCTCCTTCTTCTTTCCTTCTTCTTCTTCTTCTTTTTCTTCTTCCCGTTACCGAATTACAACCTGACTAGGGTAGGGCTTCTCTATCGGCACTCCTGCTCTGCGCGTGAATTCTTCAGTTGAAAATGCCAAAACGTTGCCTTGTGTACTTGGTCTTTCCCTCGGACCGTCTTCCAACTGTCTTCTTCGCTGGAGCTTCTTCACCCATACGCACGACATGACCCAGCCAGTTCAGCCGCTGGATGTTAATGCGACTGATCGGATGCGGTAGATGTCGCCAACGCGAATCGAGCACTTTCCTCTCGAACACTCCAAGTGAAGCTGCATCAGTCTGCGAAATCATCCTTGCTTCAGCGCCATAAAGCAATACGTAGATAATGAGCATCTTTAAGAGCGTCAGTTTTGTCAGACGAGAGAGGATTCTACTTCTCAATTGTATACTGAGTCCGTAGTAGCACCAATTGGCAAGAGTTATTCTCGGCTATATTTCCAAGCTGCAATCATTTGTCGTGGTAATGACGGTGCCACAAGAGTTCACATCTCTTTGCTCCAGCATCGCAGTTACAATTTCCAGTTGCGAAATCGGATTCATGGCACCGAATCTTCCTGCTTGTAGAAATCATATACATACTTAGTCTTGTTCTCGTTGAACGCCAGACCCACTTTTGCTGATTCTCTTTCGAATGCCGAGAGTTATCACTGGGTAACACATCGCTTGGTGGGATCGATAATTTTTAGTCAACAATTTTGAAAAGAACAAGTACAAATCTATGGAAAAATGCATTTATTATCTCCATTTAAATAAAATTCAATCAACATAGACGACTCTAAATAACACCTCTGCAAATGCAACTGCTTGCTTCTTGAAATATAAACGAACTTTGTAGTAACCTTCTGCCATATAGCGTGGGAAATCCTTTACCTTGAAAAAACAATTCTTAAATACTATTTGACCTATGGGATATGGTCCCACGAAATCCTCATCAAATTCATATGTCTTTTCGGTGCACTCCTTCGCTACAGAAACTAAATACGGTTTGAAGGCTACATTTAAAGCGTCCGTTAGCGGAGTTGGAGGTAAATACATCGCTGTTTTCTGAAAATTCGTTCCCGTTGCGCTGTGTAGCACTTGCACTGAAATCAGCAATTCATCCGTTAAAGGCACTTTCGCATCAAGGAATCCAGTTAAGCCTCGATGGGTACGATTTACATGTGGGGCCATCAACTCGACATCGATAATATTTTTCGTGGAGCTGTTAGCATAGGCATCCAATATGTCATATTCCCAGACGCTCTGTAAGTGTACAAACGTGCAAATTCATATTAATTCTCAACTTTTCAAATTGATGAAGGTATCAAAGAATCGAATCATACCGGTTGCTTAAGTGTGATACCATGGCAGCGCATGAGTAAAGCTAGTATGAAAGGACTGATTATCCAGCGCTGGGTCCACATTATCGCGTCGATTAGATGAATTCGCAAACACTGAAGCCAAACAAACTTGAAGTTCGCATTTAAATAGCTCCTACTGCGTGCTTTTGATCGATAAAATGTGCATATATATAAGTTGTCAACATGCCGCCTGTTGTTTAACTCAACTGATTACAGATCTAACACGGTTCCGATCACGCCAGCACAGCATCACATTGTGTTGGCTTCTAAACATGCATGCGAAAAAAATATAAATATTCTGGAATAAAACTAAGCTGCCAAAAAAATAATGTCATTCGTTTGCTCTATCCCTGTTTCGGTTTTAATTTCGTCAGTAAAAGTTTTTGTCTTCATTAGATCCGTAATTGTCAGATTCATCTTTTCGCATTCATCACATTATCTTTCAACCTTCTCGTGTACAACTGTCTATTTTTTCTGATTTTCATATCAGGCTAACAACACTTTCATATTTACATACACGTGCTCTCTATTTTTATCAGTGTATTAGCGAACATGGCAACATAACAAATAAAAAATTATTAGAAAAAAATCACATTGTCAAAGCTTTTTTATAAATCTAATTTATTTGTAAATTGAAAATATGAAAGAACGGCTTACCACTGAATAATGGATAATTATTATATTTTGAATTTCGAAGAACATCTTATATATAAAACGCAGACTGACTAAAAAGCGTCTGCCTGCAGCCTGTCCACTTTCTGTCTTCTACGACTTTAGGTGAATCAGTTAGTTCGTTGTATAGCCCAGTGGGTAGAACCGCGCGCTTGCACTCGGCAGGTCATGGGTTCGAATCCCACAGATTTTTAATTTTTAATTTTTAATTTTTTTTTATTTTTTACTTTGCTTTGCCTTTTATTGTTGCTAATTGTTTTACTAGCTGTCGTGTATACAGGCACACACGACAGGTGGCCCCACTTGTTTCAAGATAAATCCAACGGAGAATATTTTTAATGAAATGGAAAAAATCGGATTCAATAAATTATGACTCATTTTATAATAAAAATTCCGTCATAGCAATAATTTTTCGATTGCTATTTTTGCGAATTAATTAAAAATCAATCATTGATCGATTGTTTTTCGATTTGAAATAAAAATTAAATACCAATTGATTATCGATCGATATTTTTATAATTAAAAATATTTTGATTTATTTCAATATTTCAAAATATCAACAAAATATCCTTTGCCCCATTAATTCTTACTACTCAACAAAATGTATACAACAAAAGTTCAAACAAATTATAATTTTGTGATAAATATGCGAAGTGCTAAAGCCCAGACAACACCCGAAGTGCCAATAGCCAATATCAACACCATCTGTTGGAAACTGGTTTCATTTCGGATTGTTTCAACGCTCTTATAGGATTCTACTAGCATCATAGAGAGGAGAGCGAGCGAGAAGCTCCTGAAATTCGGCAGCTAGTGTAAAAAAACTCAATAAATAAATTTAACTTTTGAGGAAAAATTTACTTAGAATTGACTTATTCAGATAGCCAATTGAATATATGTACTCTGAATTTTATTGTGAAGTCAGACTTTGAGAGAAAAACCACATCAATCGATCAATTATATGTACATATGTAAGGCTACATATGTATGTATGTATCCCTCGGATAAGCAACTCTCGCTTTTAACAGCTCCAAAAGCCGATGACAAAGCAAAAATCATCGTATCGTCTGGTAGTAAAGCAATAATGCGTTGCTCTTTAACAAATTATTACAATAGCAATGTGACAGGCAAGAGCTCCAAATGTGCCTTTGGGCACAATTTTTCTTGTTTAAGTGAAAGTGCAAACAAATGGTTTCTAATTTCGAATCTCCTGCCTCCAACAACAAAGCACAACTACTTGAGTGTAGTCATATTATGCGATCATTAAGTGGGCACCTTTTACAAATTACGCTAGTTATTAAAAGACGTGAAAATTAAGATATTAGAGGTTGAGAAATTGCAGTGTAGACAAGAAGTGTCTAATTGCAGGCGGCTTCTTTGTCGTGTTTTCCATAACAATATACAATATCTATATATACATATATATAAATTTATGACTTTACAATAAATGCTTAGAGACATTTTTAGCATTATTCTGCCACTTTTCCCGTAGGGTAAATCATTTGATCGTTACTCATAAGATGAAAGAACTCGATGGGGTTTCCACCGAAAGCGACGTAGGGATAACGGATTAAATTACTTTCAAACAGATTCAAGACTGTCTCGAATATAACAATTATACGAACGCTTCCAGACAGCTGCTGCATGCTCATGCACAGAAGACTGACCAAAGGGTCACGAATGGTTTGGTTAAAAAAGGGCTTATTCAATCCCCCTAATCTTTCCTCTTTGCAAAAGCAATTGCAGCTTGTGATGGGAATTAATGGACTTCCATTTTTTATCCATGACAACACCATAGATAGATAAAGTTCTTACTTTTTCCAAGGGGAAATTGTCAATATTATAAGGAAATAGTTTCGGTTCAGCTTTTTCGAAGGGCATATATCTGTGGTCAAAACTGGTTCAAATTTTTCAGAAGAGCAGTTTAATGTTTCAACTTCGCACTGCAGCTATTAGGTTTCTAATGAAGAATAGCCCCTTAAAAAGATGCAAATATGAAAATTTGATAGCATATTCATTTGGACGCGCTGAACACTATGGCATTGATAACTCAATTTCATCCTCGACTCGACTTAGGCGGTTATGGTTTGTGATCAAAAATATTTCCATTTCTTAAGGATGAGTAAGGAACATTCAACAGTTCTCAAAGTTTAAAAGATGAGATTATAGAATAAATGAAATGGATTACGATAAGGTGGAAGAGCGGATAGAAACGGATTCCAAATTCGTTGTTGTATAGGATAGAACACCGGCTCCTTTCATTTTTATAAGCTTTATATTAGGTTCACATCCGGTATGTATGTCGTCAAATCTAGTAATCAATTTTTCACCCACTTCCCGACTACTTAGAGATCTGAAACTTTGCATACATGCCTAATCTAGAGCCCAATACATGAATCAATAAATTTTATGGGCGTAGGATAAGGGGCGTGGCACTTTTTTATAAACTCCAGATTTGTGTATAACTTTAGAACTACACATCACACATCAATGAAACTCGGTAGGAACTTACTACATATCCCTATCCTTCTACTGAGGAAATAAGGGGAGCACTGGATAAGGGGGCGTGGCACCCCCCATACAAACAAAATTTTTTATCTCGATTAGCTTTGGAACTAAATGTCGTGCAGCATTGAAATTTCGTATGCAGTCGCCTCTTGGATGTGTTGTCCCACTGGTAAAATTTTATGGGCGTAGGATGAGGGGGCGTGGCACCCCCCATACAAACAAAATTTTTGATCTCGATTAGCTTTGGAACTAAAGGTCGTGCAGCATTGAAATTTCGTATGCAGTCGCCTCTTGGATGTGTTGTCCCACTGGTAAAATTTTATGGGCGTAGGATAAGGGGCGTGGCACTTTTTTATCAACTCCAGATTTGTGTATAACTTTAGAACTAAAAATCACACATCAATGAAACTCGGTAGGAACTTACTACATATCCATATCCTTCTACTGAGAAAATAAGGGGGCACTGGATAAGGGGGCGTGGCACCCCCCATACAGACAAAATTTTTGATCTCGATTAGCTTTGGAACTAAAGGTCGTGCAGTATTGAAATTTCGTATGCAGTCGCCTCTTGGATGTGTTGTCCCACTGGTACAATTTTATGGGCGTAGGATAAGGGGGCGTGGCACCCCCATACAAACAAAATTTTTGATCTCGATTAGCTTTGGAACTAAAGGTCGTGCAGCATTGAAATTTCGTATGCAGTCGCCTCTTGGATGTGTCGTCCCACTGGTAAAATTTTATGGGCGTAGGATAAGGGGCGTGTGTATAACTTTAGAACTACAAATCACACATCAATGAAACTCGGTAGGAACTTACTACATATCCATATCCTTCTACTGAGAAAATAAGGCGGGCACTGGATAAGGGGGCGAGGCACCGACCATACAAACAAAATCGTTTATATAGAATAGCTTTGGAACTAAAGGTCGTGCAGCATTGAAATTTCGTATGCAGTCGCCTCTTGGATGTGTCGTTCCACTGGAAAAATTTATGGGCGTAGGACAAGGGGCGTAGCACTTTTCAAGCAACTACACACTTGGGCTTCAGTTTATAATTATAGGTACACCACACATCAATGAAAAACGATAGGAACTTACTTGCCGCGCCCTGCTGGCAAAATAGCAACAACTCACCGCGTCACAAATATGCCACGAATATTAGGGTCGATCACAGCCGTATTATTTGTTAAATTGAGGATATGACGATAGGAGACACTGTGAATACCCTAAATATTGTGTACTGCTCTGCAAGTTTTAAATTCTTTTTGTGAAAAATTTCAGAGCTCTAAAATTGAATTTATGGAAGACTAAAAAGTAGAAAATAAAATTATATAAAAAAAACTTTTTAAAAATAAGCTTTAATTTATTTAATGTACTAAAAAGTAGAAAATAAATGGTTTTTAAATCACCTGTATCTTACTATCAATAAAAGCTTGTGCGCTCAATATCCATATTCAAAATATCTTTCATTACTAGAATCTATTTGCAAAAAATTATTTAAATAAAATATTGTGGTAACTGTTTGACAAATATTGAACACATGAGCGCCCCAAGCTTTTATGGATAGTAAGATACAGGTGACTTAAAAACCATTTATTTTCTACTTTTTAGTACATTAAATAAATTAAAGCTTATTTTTAAAAAGTTTTTTTTATATAATTTTATTATAGCTTCGTCTAACTGCTTTTGCCTTGATACATCGTTTGTCTGTATGCCTTTGTGATTCTACTTCTGCATTTCCATTTAAAAATGCCACATTTTCAAGGTTATGTGGCATCGTGTTATGTGCAGTGTTTGCATGTGTAACTATTGTTACGCCCTGATTACTGTTGGCTATTTTGTTAACACTGGCGCTGATCTCTCCGTTTTCGTTTTTATCAAAACACGTCGCAGAGCACGGCTTACGAAGCTGTTGCTTTGACGCCGATGGTGTTGCCGGCTTTTGTTGTGGATGTTGTGGATGTTGCTGATTTCTTATCTTCCAATTAAGGTTATGGCGCTTAGTTGAAACGCATTTATTACAATTCGCTGTGTTGGCGTGTCCAAACGAAAAGAAGATTAATTGCAAATTTTGCATTAATAATTTTTGACGGTAAGGCTGACTTTGCTTTGAGCCGTCACATACAATAGAACGAATGAAGTTAGGCCATAATTGTATGGAAATTTGTTTCGTTTGTACTTAATGTTAGTTTTTAGTTCCTATGTGCAAATATCTTAACAGTAGCTGAATCTTTTCCATCAGCACCATTAGATTATGGAATTATTTACCCAGCTAACTAAAATAAATTAATTCACGAGCCAGCTATAAACTTGCCATCTTTAAATGCTACACTAGTTCTAATCAATAAACCACTTATGAGTCTCTTTTCCTATATCTGCTACTTCATCTTAATTCTATCTCCTCTATAAACTTACTTTATAATGAGTCATTATAATCATAAGTTCTGCTCAAATATTGTATTTAATTTAATTTATCACAATTTAACGAATAATTCAAAGCTTATGTTAATTTTACGTCACATTTTTAGAAACATTATTAATTTCTATGATCTACTAAAAAGACAGTCGTATTGCACTGCGAAATACTTAATTATAATAATAGCAGTATTCGAAGTCTGTACAAATAAGGCGCTGCTGTTTCTGAATCACTTTCCACAATGATTTAAGCCATTTCAATTTTGCAATAGTCCTGAAAATTTAGTTGCTTGGCTCCGAAATGCATTTGAAATGCGCATGCACTTCAAAAAATGTTTCGCATGTCTATGGAAAATGTTTCTTTTAAAGCGCAACTGCAATTGGCAACTGAAATCAGAGACGACAATTCCTCTTCGTATCGCCTACAAAGACAAGGCTTGAACTCTTGAGCCGCTGGGAAATTCATAACATTTTTCCCATAGCCCTAAAGACAACTCACAGCCGCCGCCGCTAATTAAGCAATTTTTATTCAAGCGAGCTTCACGTCAATTTCATTCAAATCAGAAATTCCACTTTTGAAAAAGACAATACGCTTTGTTTTCAATGCTTTTCCCTGCCATTATTTTCTTTCCGATTGCAATTAGTGTCAAGGCGTAACTAGCCGCCAAGCCCGGTGAATATTTTTTACATGCGCGCCGCTTTTATTTAATGAATTTCCTCTAGGCATAAAATGCTACAACAAAATTATATCACTTTGCACAAATAATCAGCAATAAAATTCTTAATAAATTTCAAATGCATTTTCGTGGTCTACAAGCAACAACGCATGCCACATTTTTTCAGCTATCGAAAGGCTGGAAACAACAAATCCAGCCGCACAGCTGGTGGCATTTTTATGCAAGAAACGATTTTCAGGTTTTCGTTAGCAGCAGCAATGACCCGCAAAATTTGCCGGCGCAACCACAAATGCGCTTTGCTTTAATTTCTTTTAATAAAATTCCGATTTGAGCTGAGAATTTTAAAAGGTGTGGCGCACACACTTCATGCGAGCAAAATGCAATTTAGTACATTTTTAGATTGTATGGCACAAAAGTTTTGTATAATGCCACACACTAACAATGCGCTGTGAGGTGAGTGCACGTGCACGGCAGCCCCTTATGACGTAAGCATTTTTCGATATTTTTTTCTTTTACTTCTCAACTGTCACATTCTTTAAAGCGTATACTAATTTAACACATTCAACGAAATTTCCAGTCCACAAGAATTTTGCATAAAATTGCAAGAAAAACGTAAGGGCAGTTCCATACATCTCTTACTTTGATAACAGCGAGAGCAAGCTAGAGCCCGATCGAACGCTCGGTTTCGGTTTCGGTTACCGAACAGTTCGGCCAAAAGGTTCAGGTTCGGTCGCGGTTCGGTCTCGGCTCCTAAAAGGCCGATTATTTAGCCGAACAGTTGAGGTAAAAATCCTATAGTTTTGAACAAAATTTAAATTTTTTAATATTTTTTCAAAATAAATACTCTAATGCTCGATGAGCATGAGAATGGTGCCAACATAATTTCCAAAACAGAGGAAAAAATTTTCTGTTTTTATGAAGAAAAAAATGCACAGTTGTAGGTTAGGTTAGGTTAAGCTGGCTGCCTAAGAAGAAGGCCACGCATAGACTCTTTTGGGTCCTTAGCGATACAAAGAAATGATCTGTCAGAATTTGGGTGTGTTTCACAAATTTCCAAAAAGGCTTCCTAGTTCCGAAATCTGTTCGAGCCCTGAAAAGACAGGCGCTCCTAAAAAAGTCAGACGACTCTAGCGATTCTGGGGCAGAACACAGCAACAGTTGTGAGTTGTCATAAATCTTTGATGTTTTTTGATATTGCAGGAAAAGTAACGTCAGTGGCGATTCTAGCTGTTCGAACAAAAATCAAGAACAAAAAGCATTGCAATTCTTATTACGGTTCGGCATGCTGTTACGTCTTACGTCTTCATAACGTAAAGATTTGCACTATAAATGTTAAGAAATATTTTTGTAAATACCTACTTTTTAATTTTTTAAGGGTTTTGGGAGGGCAAAAAAAAAATTATTTTATCATATCCTGTGGGGTATCGTTAGAAAGGGCTACGTCCATAAATACCAAAAACATTATTTTATAATTCTCGGTCAATTGGTTTTGAAGACATAACTCACAATGTCGGAGAATTTATGGACAGACGGTCAAGAAGAAACGCTGCTGTTTACAGAAAACAACCACATTTAAGCAAAAGACAGACGGGCAAGAAGATTTAAAATTCGAACGCCAAAGAGGGAGGTTAGTTCTGTTGTGGAACCCTGTTTGCGCGAGCCCGACACGCACTTGGCTGCATTTTGTATGAGTGTTTTTACATGGCAAAGAATACTCTCGAAGAGTTGCAAGTTCTTCGCACAAAGAAACGGCAGTGACTGATCACGCATCCTTTGAGCCGCTGCGGCGCCGATTGAATGCCATCATTTTGGTAAGCACTTAACCGGTTTGGATTTTTTTTGTGAAATTTTTCAGTGCTCATTTTGGGAAGCCCGCGCTAACACGTGATGCAGAGCTGCTGCTGGGATGCAACCCATCTGACAATTGTTGCATGCCAATCGCCAATAAACCTGATGGCAGCGATCGGCGTGACACAACATTTTTCAACTTGTGCCTGGCTCGCTTTGTGCATTGTTTCCGATTACCTTTGTTGCTGTGATTTTCTTCTTCTTTTTTTTTATTGGCGTACAGTCTCTTTTGGGTCGGCAGGGCGTTGAATTTGTGGTTTTACAAAAGGCTGTGCGCCAACAACAGCACAACCAACAACAAGCGGCAGCTCCAGCAACTTGTTAAGCAGGCAGAATCTTGCCTTTTATTCACGCTATTGTTTTGGAATTTTATTTCAACTTCTTCTTCTTCTTCTTTTTTGTAGAGCTTCACTTGCCGCTGCTGTAACCACTCATTACTACAAATTAGCGGCGTTTTCGGCCCTTAACGAGCGTTTGCCGCGCTTGCAGCTTCCCATTCAGCGTTTATCCGTGGCTGCTGCTGCCTTTCACATTTCTGTTAATTTCCTTTCCGGCCGCTTTTAGCTGCAGTCGTTACACAAACGTTCCACTCTTGTCTGCTTCTTCTTCTTCTTCTGCCTCGCCTGCAGGCGACACCAATACAAGCACAAGTAATACCAACAAAATACCACCCATTAAGTTTAAATTCCCATAATTCAGCAAATCCATGCGAACTTGAATTTGCGCCCCCCCTCCTTCCCTCCTGCTTCTGCCTCTTCTTCAGTATTTCTTTTACAATGTGTGGCATCTTTCACTTTATCATGCGATTTAACAGGTTTATTACATTTCGGTTTATTTGCGCCTGCTCTGCTCTCTTTTGCTGAGCGATTTCGGGCAGAAGCACGAGCAGCTCACGCGGCGCGACGAGGTGAGGCGAAGCAAGGCAGCGAACGTTGTTAAGAAACTGTGTTTTTGGGCTGTAGCTCTTGCTGTTATTGTTAATTACGCATACATCTCCTGGGGTCATGTTGTTAAGCGTTTTTCTGCTGCTTACGTTTGTGCTATTGTAATTTTGATATATTCATAAACGTCACAATAATTGCATTTGGTGGTTCAGTGACTGTCATTGCCGGCCTATCCCAGGCGCTGCGCTGCGTTGCGTATGATGTAAGCCTACAAGCCAAACATATAATTCATTAACAGCAAACACACCAGCAACAACAACAACTGCTTGTCACCCAGCTAGCAATAGCAAAATGCTTGCTGGAAAAGTCTCAAATACGTGAAACATTTTTAAATCTACGACACGATCAAGAGCAGAAAAATATGATACTAGCGAAGGAACCGAACATAATCTTCTGCTTCAATCGTAGACATGCGCATCGAACGACCATAAGAAAGCAGTCAAGTGGAAGTTGGGTTCACATAAATAAGGTTCCGTAGCAGAACTCTTTAGCCTTCCAATTTTATACAATATCTCCCTGCCCGCCTGTTCTTAGCTTGGTTTTGATTGTTTTCTGTGAACAGCAGCGTTTCTTCTTGCCCGTCTGTCCATACATTTTTCGACATTTTGAGCTATGTCTTCGAAACCAATTGACCGAGAATTATGAACAAAATATTTTTGCAATTCATCTTTCTACCCTACAAGACGTTAAACAACAACAATTTTTCCCTTAATATGGGTCATCATAAATTTAAGAAAATGGAACAACAAATACAACACTTTTCGCTTATAAGGAACCCGTATAAAGCTAACTTTCGCCATGAACCAATTACAAAAGTAGGCACTAGAAAACTATCAAAAGAACGACTTCATTTAAAACAAACCATTTTTTTGAAGTTAGCTATAAGCGAAAAGTTCTGTGCGAAAAGTAATGTGTGATCTAATATCAAATACCCTGATTGTACCAAAATTTTTACTTGAGAAATGCAGTGTTCCGATGGGGCCATGGGGGACAGATCAGTTTTTTTCACATTTTAAGCTGTACATACCTTAATAACATGTTTACCTAAGATTAAAAAACAAATTTTTTGGAATCTATGAACATAGGCCTTTCTAACGCTACCAAACCAAGCCCCTTTAACAATTTAAAACAACATTTCTAAAAATATTTCTTAACATTTTATAGTGAAAATATGTTTACGTTATGAAAACTTAACATTATGCCATATTACAGATTTCTACGTTGAAAAAATTTCTGTTAATGTACACACCTCCGAAAACGAAAGTGACCTTATGAGCGTATTAGCGGAACGGAACCCTAAAAATATTCAAAAAGTATACAACAACATAGTTGTGAAAAGTAGTTCCTTGTAATTTTTTCAGAATCTCTACGAAATTTGTTATATTTTTGCATATGAAAAATATCGAAGTTTTTTTATATATCTGCTACAAAAAGAAAACTTCAATTAAAGCTCATATCATTAGATTCTTTTTGTTTCAGATATTTTTAGTAAACAAATATTTGCTGATATTATTGGAAGAGGTGTGTAGCCTTTAAACTAGGCTCTAAATTTGGTTGCATTAAAAAGCGTACTATCGAATACATACGTCTTTTTTGTATCTGTTGCTAAGACATTGCTGTTTTAAGCTGTCACTCAGTGTATCAATTTAATAAGGTTTATATATTTTTCTTTAACAAAAAGTCAAAAAATTCAAAAGCGCGAGTCATGTAGCTAAAGGAAAAGCTCTTCCCTAAGCGAATATGTTTACTGGGCATTTTTGCTGCACATATACAATATATACAAATATAGTCAAAGTGTGTTTGATTGGCCCTTCCCCATTTGCTCGCATATCTTATTTTTACGCGTTGAAAGGCCGCCAAAGCCGCTCGCTCACTTTGCATATTATGCCAAGTGATTGTGGCACATTTCGTATTTTATGACATACTTTTCACACAATTCGGCTGTTTTACATTTGACATTTTTGGGCCATTTTCAATTAACCCTTATCCCCTCTTCTGGTGAAAACTCAAAATATTGCTAACTTGTATTGTAATATAAAACCTGAAGCTAAATTTCGACCCATCGAAATAAAGAAATTAGGTACAACTTTGAACATCACAAAATCAACTGCTGTTAAATGCACTAGAATTTATATTAAGTAACTGTACTAAACAAAGTAATTGCTTTCTACTTCAAAGAAAATATTATTTACTTCTTGTTATCAGCAGTAGACTTTTTAAATAAAACCTTTTTGAGCTTAGGCTACTTTTTAGCCATTAGTATCTCTTGCCTGATTTTTTTACGGCGCTAACAAGTGTTAAAGTATTTCTGTTTATATTTTGCGACAAGATTTTGCAAGTCACAGTGACGACATTTTTACCATAATTATAGGCATAGATACACATAATATCTGGCATATTTATTTTATATGTTTGAGTATGTAGAAACTTTTAAACATTTCGAACTTTGAAGTTGCAAATATTTTTGGCAGCCATTCACTTCACTGACACACTTAATGAAGATGCACACATACATACATGTGTGTATGTTAAAGATATTTGAAATATTTGAATTCAAAGCAATTACAAAACACGGTGACTTATTAGTACAGCTGACGTCGAATACAATTTTCAACTTAGTTGTAGTAGTCGTATCCAATGATGCCATTAATTTAAACTTACAAGAACCAGCGTGAATTGTGAAATCACATAGATATATGTGTGTTGGTTATTGATCTTGAGCCTGAATAAATAACACTTATAAAAAGTACGAAGAGGTCGAATAAAACCTATACATATATGTATTCATTATAAAAAATTGCATTTATAAATTTCGATACATTTGAATCGAATCCATTTCTAATAGTAAACTGTCTATGTTTGTATTTAACTAACACTACTTAAATACTCGTTAAATGGTTCAGTAAATAACTTCAGCACACACTTAACTGTATACATTTTATAATAAATAATAGAAAGTCTATCAGTTTTAATCTGAATGCCAATCAGAGCAAAGCAATATGCAAGTCAGTAGTCTGAGTAAAACTAAAGGCACTATTACTTGAAGCGCTCTCACAATGAAGAGCATCACAGTGCCGCTTCTTCACATGCATTAGTGTTGCTCAATACTCACACGCACACTGAGAAATCTAGCAACAACGCAGAGTAAATCAAAAGAAAGTGCTATGACTAATAGAATGTAAGAAAATCAATTAGCATTAGTTTCTCTCGTATCCTCTCTTCTGCGAGTAATGAGTAAGGGTGAGTAGTAGTCGAAGAAGAAAATGAGTATGTACTCGAGTATACTCTACTTTTGACCACTGACTGCAGATCCCTCATTAAAAGTCAGACCAGATAATGGTAGGACAACAAATTGTAATAAAACTACATGAAAGTAAAAGATTGCCAATAAAAACAAAATTCTCATCTTTATAATGCTTTTTTAAATAAAAAATAAAAGTCCCTGTAGTTTACTCTTAATCATTACCGAAGGATTCAAAACTGTCCGATTTTCGATTACAATTGATTGAAAAAGCTTCAATTTCATTACGAGTACTCAGGATTTGCGAGAAAATATTACGAACTACCGATTCTTTGGAATTGAAAATGTAATTACCAAATGGAATGACGGTTTTTATTAAGTGCATGTGCCACTATTCGTTACAAAGAATTCAAAATTTCAAATTAACGATGACATTATTATGCAATTTTAACAACCCAACTGTGCACACAAAAAGCTTAGCTTAACAGTTTCAACATTAAGCATGATACATAGGTTAAATGTTTCATCAACATTTTAAAAAAAGTTTCTTGATTGAGAGAGTTCATGCAATGCATTTTTCGAGCCATATCGCTTTTCCGTTTTATTGCAGTGAATTGTTAGCAGTATCTGAATCAAATAAGACGAATTTGTAGCAAGAAAATGGAATAAAACATATCTCAATCAATGAAGAAATATAATTCAGCCGAAACGTTGCTGAGACAGCAAGTCAGCTGCGCCCACAAACACTTGCCTGAATTCATCTTATATTCAGAAATTAGAGAGCAATATTTGATGAAATGAGCTAGTAGTGCAAAATAAGCCGGAAAATGTTAAAATTTCAAGACTTTTCAGTGGATACTCATATGCTATAGCGTAGGTGTTTATGAACTAATTTCAACTTGGATGTCACATCTATACATACGCAGGTGTCGTCAGTCATAGATTCAACTTAATTCCGCTGGTAGTTTATTGGACGGTGTGTTTAACGTTTTCTATTGAAATACTATCTTTGTTGGTTCCTGAGATATGGTCAGTTGGTTAAAAGTAGCAGGTAGACAGACGGACATTGTTAAATCGATTCAGATCGATTAATTACTGATCATTTCAACATACTTATTACTATATCTTCATCCTCATCGCTCTTCATCCATAAGGTCAGCACGAACTGTAAGAGTGACAGTTGCAGTTGCATAAGGTCCACAAGTTGAAATACGCACGAGGTGACAACAAAAATTTATTATCGTTTTATAGCAGGAAATACACACCAGCAGCTTCACTCAAATTACGCCACTTGCGGCACTTATCTTTTTAAGGCTTATGAAAAGAGACAAAAATATTAATCAAAGAAATTTGAAAAAGTACATAAAAGTAGAGTGCAGGAAAGAAACCGACAGATATCAGCATATTAAAGTGTGAAAAATTATGTTCATAAATCAGAAAGAGACTTTAATTGCCGCCGGTTAGTGAAGTGAGATAAGATGAGTGCGTCGATAAGATATGAGATTGTTAAAATGCCATTTTGAGATATATGGCTTATGTTCATATTGCTCACAGTACGATTTTAAGGCAGAGAAATGTGTGCGTAGTTGAATTGCAAATACGTAATTACGTTAGGCGAAAATGGCAGGCCAAAAGTAGATGCTGATAACATCAGTCGCTGCATGTCGGACGCCAGCACTGGCCGACTGGCAAACAGCGAGAGAAACACGCCTGAATCTACAACGCTTTTACAATAAATTCAACAAAAATTATTGCCTGTAACTCCAAATCATATAGAATATGCGAAATAGAAGAAATAAGAAATTGTAAAGTCATGACGAAGTATCTCTATGCAAAGTAATATAGTGCATCTGATAGATCTTGATTAGTTAAATTGCCAGAAATTTACAATAAACCTGTACTTTGGCCCAAAAAATCGATTTTAAGAGATTTCTTGAGAGATAATTATTGTCGCAAAGCGAGGTATTGGTATATACTATATAAATTAGCATTAACTGATCAAAAATAATCTACAATGGGCATTTAAGGTTTACGTTTTCACTCACAGTATAGGCCTGAAACGATGCAACAGTTCTTTGAATCTTTTTTTATGAAAAGCTCGACTCACATGTTAAGGGGCTATTTTGTCGATTATATGCATAATAATACAACAATAATATAACAGTGAATGCATTAAAAAAATTCCAAGCATGCCAAGTATAGTGCTCATAGTTCAATTGACTCAGCGGTATATTACGATCGACTATGGTCGCTTTTATAAAACCACTCATAAACAATTTATAAAAATTCACTAAAGACTTAGTAAATCGTGTGAACCATAACAGCATTGAAACAGAGAGGTATATTGCAACAGCAAGCGACAACAGCACAATTTTCGGTTGCCCAACCAATTTCCGTCTGCAGCCATGAACGGTTGCTGGCATATGTCCAGTCAGAATAAAGTAGAACATATTGCATAAGTAGCTATATGCCGTGCATGCTCATGTGTGAGTATGTGTGCAGGCATATGAGGCAAGTTAATTGACTGACACAGTCAGCAGTTTATGCATTAAATATTTTGCAACATATATTTTTTTTATATAAATTTTTCGTTTCTAGTTTCAGACTCAAACGAACCGAGCCTGTTGAGTCGCAAGTAATTTTTAGTTAATATAATTTTAATTCGGTTAATGTAGGTACCGTTAAGTTGTGCAAAAATATAACAAGCACACACAAGTTAATGCCAGAAAGCTAGGCCTAAGCCTACACGGGCTGTTGTGCCAATCAATTAATTAAAAATTAATTGCATCATACTTTTGACTAAGTAAGTTTTATTAAACGCAGTTAATTTAGCGCCATTCTATAACAATCTTCTTAAACTATCAGTCAAGTGCAGCCAGCATATTTGCTGTGCTAGCAACTTTCATTGGCTTTTCATGGCGCTCTTGCCAAATGGGTCAAGCTCAACAGCTGCATGAGACGGCAACACAATCTGTCTTTATCAAGCCCTATGCGATTGTATGACTACTTTCTTTCATGTTTTTATCAAAACCACAGCGAGCTACAGATCAGTGAAAAAAATGTCAGCAAAATGACAAAATAGCATATTGCTTCAAGCATTCAAACAAGTTCGTTGCTGAAGTCTTTTGTTTGAACACAGCGCGCTCTCGAAATGTCGAGCCGTCACGCTGCCGGCGCATACAATGTACGATGCCGATGTTGTGCATATGATTTCGTTGGTTTTTTCTTCAACTTTTGGAATTAATTATTTTTTGAAACCCCCAACAAGAAATGTCAAAATTTCACTTTTTAAACTTTTTGACACACAAACAAGCAAATGCTCACTTAGCAGCGCACTTCTCTTTTCCGCTCTTTCCAGTTTCGGTTTCATTTTCGTTTTCGTGTGTGCGTATGGGGTTGTTTGGGTTTCTTTGAGATATTGTTAGAAATTCTGTAAATTTTTTTGTGGTCGTCATAATGCACAGTTCGTTGACCAAGCTGGCAACTCGCTGGCTGACTGCTCTTTAATTAATAAATCATCATCTGTATTGAATTTGTAAGCGGCATTACAAATCTACCCGCCGCTTTCGAATCGAAAGCAATCAGGGTTAGAAAAATTGCCTTCGGTGCTGTGACAGTGGGCATGGCCATTGGCAATTTAGTGCTACCGTCACTCAACTTTTACGCTTCTTTCGGCAATTATGTTGCTCGGAAGTCTTCATATTCATTATGCATATCGCAGGAAAAATGTACAAAGGCCATAACATTTCTGAAATTTCCGAAAAAACATTCTAAAATTTCATAGCATGTACATAGACAGGGCTTTTTTTTTACTAGCTATAAAATCGGAATTTTTGCCTTTCAAGACTCTAGCTTTTTATGAGGAGGTGTATTTTAATATAGGCTACCAGAAATTGTAAAAAAACGTGTTTCGTAAAAAATGTTGCTTACGGCCTTTGTACATTTTGCCAGCGATATATAACCGCCTTTATTCGAGTATAGTATAGTCTCATTCACTATTCCATTTTAAATCAAACTTTTTATCTCTTTTTATTCACACAATTCAAAATGTATGCTCATACCCTTCTGATTTCAAGCTACATTAAATTTGTATGGAAATCATAATGGCTTAAAGACATAACCTATATATCCTATAACATTTCCTTACACCCAAATTACAAGCATTAATAACAGAGTTCATCAAAAATAATGTTAGATTCATTCAGCCCTTAAAGTGTACCTCTGTTTTTGAACTTCCCTTAAGACCAAAAGCAGCTTAATTGCTCAATTGTATGTGGGAATGGCAAACCCAGAGACAGACGGACGGACTACTAGGAGGCGACATTAATTATTCAAACAGCACGGACGTGACGCGCACGATATCATTTTACCTCTCAATAAAGTTGCTTAAATCTACATAGCTGAGTTGTAGTAACTTATTTATTGATGTACGGAATTCTCGGATTCATGGCTAAGTAAAAGCCGACGCTTCTCGTTCAAAGAGAACGGGAAGCTCTACATGGGGATTTGTCCCGGAAAAGCTGCTGCAATTGCTGGAGCTTGAAGGGAAGCTCTACATGTATAAACATTAAATTAAATTAAATAAAACAGAAGATCAATATTTGATAAGAATGGCTAAAGTCATCTTAACACACTTTATCGATTCCCGAAAGGCTGGTGAGGTTGCTGAGGTTTGATTGATTTGTAATTTTTTTCCCCATAAATTGCTCTTATCTGTAAGTCATAACTAAAAGAGTGCAACCACACCCCGTTCAAGCTTCCAGTTAACTTTTGACTTAACTTTTATTTTATTTTAAATGCACCTATGTATGTATATATTTTGCACCGCATGCTTTTCCATTTATCACACGTGTTCGTCCATTTGCTCCATTTACACTTTCGCTTTCGGTTCACTTTCAAATTTGTTGTTGTATTTTTTACTTCATTTCAATTTTCATTTGCATTTAAATTTGTTGCGTATAAACGCATTTCGAATTGTTTCAACTAAAAAGACAGCCTCTATTAAGTACGATTTTTGCTTTCGATTGCCTCGACTGGAGTTAATTTCAAATTGAAAGTGGATTTGACGCAGGCAACGCAGCGCTTTGCCCCATCGTGAATTATCTTTTGAATGCACTTTTGTAATGTTAGTGATTTATGATGTTGGCACACCTGCAGATATTTACTATTCCAACTTAATGCTTAAAGCGAGAGAAGAGTGTGTACAAGCTTGATCCATGTGTTTTGTTCCGTGCAATATAAAAGAACAGAGTTTCTCGCCTGTGCCACAAAAGAAGGCATTTACAGCCGCTTTCAACTGGAGCAAGTGCACGCTAAAGTTTGTGATGTTTGTTTAATGCGGTATACTTTAAAAACGTTCAATTTTTATTGTAAAAGACTTTCACTTGAAAAGCATGCCAGCGAAAGTAGATAATATGGGTGGATTCACTTAAAACCAAGAAACCCGATGAAGCTCTTTTAGATCAACAAATAAAAATCTAACCGAATCAAGAAAGTGTATGACTATTTATGGAAATCGTTGTACAATAACACGATTTGTGTACGAAAAAATCACTAAAATGTAAACAACTGCACAACTGGAAAAATTTCGAATCTCGGAATTGAACTCATTAATAGACATGCATTTACATATCGACGTTTTCGTTTAGATAAATGCTAAATCAAAAAATTTAATTTCTCAAAAGTACTTTAATTTTTATTGTTCCTGCAACATTTATCTTTGAAGTAAGTAGATATGCTCTTTATTTTAATGTTTTTAAAAAACTTAAAATCGACGAAAGTCGATATGGCCTTGAACGCAGCCGCCGAATTTTTATGCACAACACTTCTTTGATTTGTTGTTATATTAATTATACCAAGCTAACAAAATTGTAATGTGCGAGTTTATAAAAATAGCATATTTTCATTTTGCATATAAATAGAAACATTTGTTTGAAAGTTTTTATGTTAATTAGTGCGAGTAAGAATGGGCCGTGGCTTTAACGAGTCTAAATAATATTTAGGGAATAATAGTTCGTTGCTGTTATTTTCACAGATGCAGCTGCTCAAAATTAAATAGCAGTGTGACTATTCAATTACTTTTTTTGCTGTTATTAACATAGTTAGTTGTTAATCAACAGCAAAGTGACTGCTAATTTCACAGTTTGGACCAGATGATGGAATTCAAAAGAGCAATCCATTAGTTAAATTTATTGCGAAGATCACTGCCTGGCAATTTGATCCTAGATTCCACTTAAAGTGACATGAAATATCATGTCGAAGAATAAAAAGTTATATTTTTAATTTTGTTTAACCTTGAAAAGAAAAGCATATTTTGCGTACGTTAAAGCAAATCTTCGTCGATTGCACGAACTCTTTTTTTAATTAATCCTTTTTGGAATTTACTTTATTTCGATTTGTCTACTCTTTAGCATCAAAGTGAAACACACTAGACTTAACTTTGTTCAACTAAATGGCTTAGTAAAGAGAAACTAAGAAAAAGCGTGCTCAGATCGAGCATGTTTGTCGATTCGAGGAAGCTTTGCTTTCCGAATGTATGTAAATACATATATATTTATATAGTGTTTCATATTTATGCTGTATGTTTCGTTCACTCAAACGTCTTAAGAAATACAACGAAAAACAACAAAAAGCACAACAATCAATACAAACAACAAATTGTCAAATTTAGATATATTCGCTGTTCTGATACTTTTAAAAGAAAATATATGTGAAATTACCCATATAAAAATCTTTTTACTTTTTCGTAGGAAAAAAACCCAAATTGGTAAAAAGAGCTGTGTCGTTTCTTCGTAACTGTAGGCTTGAATTGAAATTGGAGTAGAACTACAGCCTGAAAGGCAGCGCGGCCTGCGAGTTCTATTGCGCCAGACGCTCAATTTGAGCCTATAAATTAAAGCCGCGTGTAACTTAAGAGACCAAAACACGTCGAAACAGCAATTAGTTAAAAATTCACGAAGGTACTACAAAAACTATGCATAAATTGGAAATGAAATATGCAAAGAAGCTATCAAAATCAGTCGGTCAGATAAATGATGATAAATGGCAATGAATTTGAAACGTTGAAATTTTAAGTAAATCAAGATTTTATTGCAAAGAAAAAGCTCATATTACGCCATTAACAATGACGTTTGTTTACGGCTCAACGCTCAACAACAAAGTATGCATATTTATGTGCCATATTTAAACTAATTAGTAATTACCTTTCAATATCAGATATGGCCAATCAAAATTATAAAATTAAATTATTTCCTTTAGGTAGTATTTTCAGCTTGATTGTCACACTTGATCACATGCGAAGGAAAAGAATTGTCAAAAACAAATAGCTTTATAAATTAAACAATTTATGGTATTTCATGGTGAATGCCAATGCCAGTTGTTGTCTTACTAAATATCGAATCGAAATATTGAAGATGTTAAAATTGTCAATAATTTTTTGTTGTAACACTAGTTGCTTTTTATCAGCGTATATTGATTTTTGCAATTTTTCGCTTTTGGAATTCTGTAGAAATAAAAGAAACAGTAAGTTGTACAAAACTGAAGGTGAACTGCTTTCGGCGTATGCACGCTCACGTGGGAAGAACTTGTTCACTTTGTAGAGGAATAGCAGAGTAAGTAATCAGCATAGGTGAAGACTTCACGTGGTAACACTATAGGCCTCTTGGCCTAAGTGATGTCCTTGAGACGACCACTTAACCTACCCACCCAAGTAATCAGCAGACTAGACTGCAAAGCACATGTTAATTTATTTCTTCAATGGCCATACATGGCTCAGGGTGTAGTTCCCTAAACCAATGCTAAAAGTCAAAAGTGCCTTATTCGACCTCTGGCCATGGCAACATAACCATAAAAATTAAAATGGCTTAAGTGCGATGGTCCGAGAAGCTATCGTTTTCTTTTTTTTTTTTTTGATAGGTCAATAACAAAACGATTACAACCTGCGGTCCTTTCGATACTGCACGAGGTTTCAGACAAGGCGATCCTCTATCTTGCAACCTCTTCAATTTCCTGATGGAGAGCGTAATACGGATAGCCGGTGTGCACCGCGATGGCACTATTTTCTACAAAAGTTCAGCTTCTTACGTACGCCGATGATATTGACTCGGCTATTGAAAGAGAATCAGCGAAGATGGGTCTGGCAGTCAACGAGGGCAAAACAAAGTATATGATTTCTACAAGTAGGAAGAATTGGCAACTGGAAACTATACCTTCGAAGCTGTCAGGGAGTTTACATATCTTGGCACCGCCATTACCACCAATAATGATGTCAGCTTGAAGATAAAGCGGAGAGTAACTCTTGCCAAGGTGCTACTATGGACTTGGTAAGCAATTGACAAGTAGAGTTCTCTCGACCTCTCGACTGACAAAACTGGCACTGTACAAGACGCTCATCATCCCCGTATTGTTTTATGGTGCTGAAGCATGACTGATTTCGTAGACACATGCAGCTCCTCTTGAAGTGTTCGAAAGAAAAAAATTTTCGGCACGATCCGCGTTGGCAACGACTGCCGTATCCAAATGAGCCACGAACCGAACAAGCTTTACACCGACATTGACATAGTCCATCGCATCACCAGCAAGTGGCTTCACTGGCTGGGTCATGTCGTACGTATGGACGAAGGAGCTCCAGCGAAAAAGGTATTTGGGGCGGCAGTTTGAAGACGAATACGGTAAGCTATGCCTCCGATGGAAAGACCAAGTAGACTAAGCACTGGCAACGCTTGGCATTTCCAACAGGGGCGCCTGGAGAGTAGTCGTAACCCGACAACGAATTGTTATTGACCATTTTCAAATTCACTGTCCCAAACAAGTCCTACGCATTTCTCATAATATTTTTTAATAAACATCAGCGAGCAGTATTAATTATAATTTTTTGTTGTTGACTGTGTTTTTATAAAAAGTTGTTCAATAACGACATATAAGGCAATTATTGCATTTTCAGTTCATTAATCAATTGCCTAGTGCATACATATGTAGAAATGCTACTGTGCTGCTGCTGCTACTCTTCCGATTTGAGAATGCTCATTGAAATGGAAAAAATATTTAGTGCTTTCATATGCAAAGTTAAAAACCAATGAAAATTTAAATAGGCAATATTGGGCAAAGCTTTCTTATTGTTATCAATATTTATTAGTTTTGCAATAAATTACAGAAATAATTTATAAGTACGAGCATTAGCTGCCAGGGCCATCATCTTTAAAAAGTTATAATTGTTTTAATTGTTTGTAATATTTTAAAAATAGTTGGGATTACATTGATAGTTGCAAATAAGTTAAAAATTATAAATTGTCTGGTGTTGGGTCTTTTAAAATTTCGATTGCATTCATGGTGTTAAGTGTTGTCTGGACAGGAACATAGAATGTGTTCTATTGAGAGTGGGTTACCACAATGGACGCAGCTCGAAGTACTTTATCTTCTTAGGATGTGCTGATGGGTGGCAGTAGTGTGTACAAAACGGAGACGTGAAAAGATTTTAATTTTCTGTGCGATATATTGATGTCTTAAGTTCCCTGTTGATATATGTGTAATGGTGGTGGTTGTATAGGCTCCATAATGTCTTCATATTGACAGCGATATTTCTGGATATGAATTGTTTCATATCGTTCTTCTCAGCCTGTGAGTCTATGATGACGGGAGCTTTACAAGCATATTTAGCTTTACATTTATTTAAATGCCAAACGAATTTACTTAAATGTATTTGATTTTTGCTATGCTCATAAACTTTTTGTTTAGACATAAATCATTATTTCTACAAACACGCCCAGCCCAAAAACTGCATCACTTCTCTTTTATACCGAAAAGCAGCTCAAATCTATAAAACTGCATAACTTTGACATAATTTTATAATTCGCTGGCCATGAATAAGCGTAACCACAAACACCTACAACAAAAAATCGAATCAACTTGAATTGAAAATCGACAGCAAAATTGATCGATGCTTAAACCAAACGAACTTATGCGGTTTTAAATTAAATGATAATTTGAGACAATTATATGCGGATATTCCACTTGGCAGCGCACGCCCAAGACACCAGACTTCAATAAAGTAGATGCATATGTGTGTGTGTGTGTGTGTCTGCACACATGCAAGAAATTCAAGAAATCATTAGCATAATTTATGCATCAGTCGAAGCAGATGCAAACGTGCAAGAATTGAAAACTCAAACGAAATACGGAAAAAAAGCAGCGCAATTTAAGCGACATTTCGATTATAAAATATTAATTTATGTGTTTAAATTTAAATATTTTAGCCATATTGCATAACAAACTATATAACTAAAATAAACAGCAACAAGTGGCTGGCTGCCGCCGGCGGTAGCAGCAACAGAAGCCAACTGGAACTGTTCTGATAAGCAGCCGAAGAACGCGCCTGCAAAGCAGAACCGAAAGTAAGGCAAGTTTTTCTAATTAACAAAATACGTGCTAATTGTATGCTAATCTGTGGCTTATTATGAACGTATTTATTTGCAACATACGCGAAGGGCTTTTCTGCTGTGCTGACTAACGAACAGGGAAGATAGAACGGTGCATATTTAATTAAATTGGAAAAAATGATGCTAGAATAATATTGCCATTTAGAATAATCTGGCCTTTAATATTTCTTCATTGAGGGTGCAGCGAGTTCCGGCTTTAAGTTCTATTCTTTAGGAATTACAGAATTGTAATACAATATTCTAATTTTATAGACCGGATGTTACATTCATAACTAGGAAGTTAAAGCCATAGATAAGATATTCACTGCTTCAAGAAGCTAGAACTGGAAGGTCGATCTCATGTTGAAAATTTAAGCCCACTACTCTTTCATGTCAATGCAATGCAACAATCTAACGTAAAGTGAAAAAGCATGAACAAAGGAAGTGATTTGCTGTTGAATGGTGAGCGTAATTACAAGAACTTGAGCTGTCCATCGAAATGACGATTTCCGAACTCCGGAATCCTCAGATATTTTCAGCACTGATATTCTAACGGGACACATATGGAAATAGGCGCATTTTACTAAAGATGATACAGCAAAAGAAAAATATTATTGACGTAACAAAACGGCACAGATGCAGCCAACAAAAATTTGGCCAAGTTGAAAAAGTCTTTAAAACTCTTTAAAATATTTTCAAGATTTTTGAAGCAAACTTTCCAAGGAATTTCCTTTAAAAACACTTTTCCAATAAATTTACAGTTCAACATTTAAATAAAAATTTCTATTTCAGTTTATTTAACTATTTACCTATTTAGTTTCAAATATCTTGCATTTTTACATAGAAACCGCTCAGAATCGACAGCCCCAATTTGAACAGTCCGAGAATTACAAGAGAAATCAGGATGAACTATCATTTTCTCTTTTAATTTTTGCATGTTTCGCGCATCAATTTTTGCATATTTCTGCTAATTTAATAAATTTTGCACACTTTCACAGCAAACGTGAATGCGTAGTATTTTTTTGCACATGGTGTCGAAACAGGTTCGTTCTCGACGTCCCTTGTTTGTAAACATTGCTGAGAAGTTATTCTCTTTGGTATTCAATTATGCAAATGCTTCAAAAAATTTTCATTTAAATGTTATTTTAATATGCAGAAGCTCAATTTATTTGTTGCATTGACGATTATTGACAATTTGATACAAATATTTTGCAAACAAAGAATGCCAAAAAATGCTGAATGAATATGCGTTATTTTTATGCAATACAAATTAAACGTAGAACCAAAACAAACATTTTCAAAATGGCATAATTGTATGAATATGCAATATAAATAATATCAGGGACTATCATTATTGATATCTCTTTGTATAATTCGGGCATCGACGGCTGCTTGTTATCAATATTTGTATGTAGTATGTCAAAAGGTATCAAAGGAAACAGAAGAATTTCTATTGAAAAGATTTTTAATTTACTTTATTAAGAAGAAAATGTGGCAATATTATGCTTCTTCAATTTAATCTTTTATTATGCTTAAGGATTTGCAAACATTTCTTCTTAAACAAATATAATGTTGGGAACGTTAGCATACAAAAACAAATACTTAAATTTTAGTTCTACAGCTTTACTTATATATTATTATTATAGTTATAAATAAAATGGTCTTAAAGACATTTCTCTGACCGAATGTTGTAAAAGTTATGACAGTTTTCTTAAAAAAAATTCAAATGCTTTTCTTCAAAAAAAAATTACATGAACTGTTGATTTTCGCCAATAGTTATGAATCAAAGAAATCGTGTAAAATTTATTTGAATAAATTCGAAAAGTTTCAGAGCCACAATTGGACATTCATGATTAGATTATGTGCAGCATAAGCGCTATAGTCTTAAATCCCTAAAATCAAACTTAATCAGCAGAGGCATCTGGGCAGTGGCTTGTGTAAAACCGGAACGTTGCTTAAGATTTTATGTTCCCAAACTCTGCACAAGCTATTTTTAAGACTGTCAGGTTTTTGCGCAGTGCCGGAAATTCAACGCTTTCAATGTGTTGGGCGAGACGGCGCAGCTTAACAAATATGTCAGCAAACGTTGATATAGCGGGGCCGAAATGCAATGACTCCCAAGGAAGTTGGAATAAGGAAAAGCAAAATAACATCGATGTAGAATATAGTACAAAACTGTATAACCTATAAATGGGGGCACTTTTCCTCGAGATACTGAGAAGCTGTCAGCTTGAGATTGTATACAAGACAGCAAACTAGATACCAACAATGTTCCAACGCAGTTGCCATGCAGCTTCAAAATATATTTTTCTCTGGGGTTTTACAATTTTGAGCAAGTTTTCTGGAAGGCGCTTTGCGATATAAACACAATGTATAACTGGACTTTATGCATACCTTCTCGCCTGTCCCCTCAAGTTGTTCTCTACATACATAATTGCACGAATAAAGTCACCCGTTGAACTTTGTACTAAAAAAAAAATATATGTATGTATGTATATAGTGTTTGTGATGTCTCATTTTGAAGTATTCGCATGCTTGAATGCATTTAAATCTGAAATCTCAATTATCTGCTGGCCCATCCAGTTCGAAATTGCATAATCGTTCAAATAAAAGTTTCATTCAAAAAAAACTGGCATACGGCAACACACACACAAAGCATAAGCTTAGCAACGAAAATGCATTTCCGAGAAATGCTTAACATTTTATCATGGCTCGCTTGCATAAATACAACAAAGAAAAGAAGAAATGGCAATGAAAGTTGACACTGGCGCACGCGCTTGCAGGCATTCACAGGCGCGCATGCGTAACTCAAGTGCAGCGAGCGTGTGTGTGTGTGTGTGTGTGTGTGTGTGTGCGGCATATTACGCAAGCAGCACTTGTGCAAGGTAGCTTGAGAATCAAGCCGACACACTCACGCGCACCAACACAAGCACGCATGCGTTTATGTAAATTGAAGCAATTAAATTTAAGCGATGCGACACACCCACACTTAACACTGCTGCCCGACTGGCTGACTGGCTGACTGCGTCACTGGTGGCCGGCCGCGGCAGACGCAGTTAAGCATTTCATGTTGCCATTCACTTTGTGCCGCTGCCGCTGCCGCCTTAACTGCTTTTCCCACATTTAAAAAACATTTCATTTCATTTTTCACCCATTTCGGTTTTTTTTTCCTTCATTGTAGCCGTTGTTGTAAATGTTGCTGTGTTTTCGTTAAACAGCACTTGTCATAATTTCATATCATTTTTTACACGCCAGCTACCATCAGCAACAACAACAACAACAATGACAACGCGCAGACGCCAAGCGCCAATTTACTTAATAAGCGTCGGCATTTTTGGCGCTCTTTAACTTCGAAGATTGTTTAATTTCTGCTCCACTTTTGGCGCAGGTTTGTTGCCCTCTGTCAGCGGAACAACTTTATCAGTTTTATGAAGTCATTATCTGTGGCAAGATTTCAATTTGCTGTGGCACTGCTCGCAAGTTTGCTACTTAATGACAATGCAATTGTGGAGCCTTGCATCTAAAGCGGTCAAAAAATGTGCAACCGAATAACTTTTATAACCCTTGCAGGCCAGTCGCAGCTGCAGGTCTTCTTCTTACTTATGAGCTCTCTTCAGCCTTCTCTGCTTTGAACGACCATGCACCAGTCACTGGTTTCAAGCTAAGTTGGGCTTCTTTCACCTAGTTCCTCCGCCGGTGATTCATCTTCTCTGCTGGCCCTTAACTCTCACATCGAATACATTCTTTGCTGGTGCAAAAAAAGATTGTAGATGTTTGCAATGTTTCACAAAATTGTGGAGTCATTCCCCTAGATTTTTGGACCGCTCTTACCAAGTTGCCTTACGTTGTGAACTACACTTAGCCCATAAATAATTTTTCCCTTATAAGTATACACAATTCACATTAAATAGTATATAGGCTAGGCATAAGCCTTGCTTGCACGGGCTGATAAACCAAAAATACATACTTTGTATACATTCTTAAATTTCTGCCCAATGCACATTTCAAACAAAAATATCTTCGAGAATTATAGCAACAAAACGAAATCGTGCAGACAAAGGCTATTGTATTCTTAAAAACCCCCGAAATGCTGAAAATCGAGCTGCAGATGTAAACTTTCAGTTGATTTTCTATGTTGTAGATATAAGAATATGAATAGATTTTCATGGAAATTTTAGACAGAGAGCATTGAAAATAAGCCCACGAAATAAATATATGACATTAAGTTTTAGCAGATAATCAATATTTAAAAAATCTTGAATAGCAATGATGAAAATTCGTTGCATATAAAAAAAATTTCCATGTTAACTTACTAAGTTATTCACAAAAAGGATAGATATATCTTCCCGAGAAAATACCCTCTGGCTGGAGGTTAAGCTCAGAAGAACATTCCCTGAAATTAAGCTACTGTGATTAATTCAAGTAAATAATATGTTCTTAGTACTATGCAAATTGGTTAAACAAAACGGAATTAAGGTTACACTCGTTTAGCCAAAGAAGAGGTTAAACTTGCTTAGTAAGCATAGTTCTTATAAGTTATATTTATGAGAAATTTTAGCTGAACATTTATAGTTACACAGTTCGTTGCATAACTTTCTTTGTTTGTTAGAATAGAAAAGAAAATTGTGCCGCCTTGCAGACAGAAATTTATACATTCCTTCCTTTTTACATAAACCTTTCTGCTACATTCCCTGAGAAAATATAAACTTGTGCATTATTGCTAACCTTTAAGTGTTTCAGCTGAGAGGGCGTTATAGTTTAAGATACTTTATTCTTTGTTTATTATTATTATTTGAGTTCGTGCACATGCCGAAAAGAAATTATAAAACATTTTGCTTGGAAAAATTGTGCAAATCAAATGCAAAAATCATTGAACAATATGCATGTTATGGCATAGAAATAGATACACAACAAAATTGAGAACAGCAATAATGCTAAATTAAAATGATTGACCGCAATATTGAAGCAAAATAAACTAATTATGAGCAAATCGATGCATTTCCTGCTTCTTGCAACGCCACTGCCCACGAGCGATTTTAATGATTTAAAAAAAAATTTCAATAAAATCGAATAAACTTTTTGTTCAAAATCACCTACTGTGCTATGGCACCAATTTGCATTATTTATTGTGGGCAGCAAAAAATATTAAGAAGAAACATTGAGAAATAAAATGTGGTACATTGAAGAGAAGAAAACCAGTTTGTTTCTTGCAGTCTTTCGTTTCGAATGCCTTGCATTGCTGCTCAAGTGAACTGATTTGATAGAATAGTGTAACCAATATCTTATGGCTGTGTGTGCAAAATGTGGAACTGCAAATACAACAATAACAGTAAATGGCACAATAGCAGCAACAACAACCAAAACAAAAACAACAACAACAAACATTGCACTTTTGCATCGATATGCGCTGAAAGTTTTGCTGTGCTTTAACTGGGGTTCATGCTCAATGGACTGCTGTTACAAATAAACACACACACACACACATACTCCGTGATAGCGGTTAAAAAGAAGTGAGTCCTTGAGGCAGTTGGGTTTAGTACGTAGGCGCATAGAAGGAATATGATTTCTGCATGTTGACTAGTTCAGGCAACTACTAGCATCTTTGAAGATTTCCAGCTTTCTGAGTACCAAAATAAGCAGAATATACTCGGTAACATGCAGATGCACACATATTCATACACCAACAAACAGTTATCAGTTACGAATTTTAACTTATTAGCAGATTAGCGCAAGATATATATAGATGCTTTTTTTTGCATAGAATTGGTCTGCTCTTTCAATTTAATATTTAAAAGTCAATGACCATCAGCACTTGCAGAGATGGAGAGAGAGAGGGAGAGAGAGAGATATATAGAAGGCGAAGGGAGCTGAAATTTGGGTTTACATGCTCGTCCCGATTTTAACAGAACAAAACCAAGTTTTAATTTCAGTGCTGAAATTTAAATTTATCCTGATTTGTTCTGATTCTTGAAAAAAATCCCCCCAAAAATTCGCATTTATACCAGCGGAATATGTGGAATATTTTATACTAACTTTTGGTTACACGAGCTGTTTTGCACATTCACTACTTTATTTATTTGAATCATCAAACTAATTTTTTAAATTAACAAACAAAGTGTAAACACTTTACAACAACAAAATCTTTTAAAACGGAGAAGTTATACTCATGTCACGTCCACGGGTCATATTCGCACATAACTCAAAAAATAGATATGCAATTCGATTCGTATAAAATCTCAAGGTTTAAAAATCAGCAAGCCACTTTGAGCAAAGTAAAACGAAGAGTATTTTATTTAAATTTTTGTTATGCGGAATAAAAGAAGATTGTGATCTTTGAAAAATAAGGAAACATTTATGAATTTTATATCTACCCATTTTCTGTTGCTGGCATAAAAATATGCTCTGAATTTAGGTCAATTCTCTTACTTTATAAAAACTTGTTTACAGACAAAAGAGAAAACTTTAACGGTGCTTGCAACATTTCCAGAATTCTTTCAGAAACGCTCAAGCTAATTTCAGAAACGATCAGATTGATGTTAGTTTAGTCAAATTGATTTCAGAAAAAGTTTACTCGATTTCAGAAATGGCCAAACATAATTCAGATAAGTTCAGAATTGTTTTAAAAGGGGGTTCAAAGAATTTCAGATTAGTAAATATTATTTCAGAAAAGAAAAACTGTTTTCAGGAATGGTCAGAGTGATTTCAGAAACGGTTAAAGTGAGTTCATATTGGTCGAATTGATTTCGAAAACGGACAAATTGAATTTATATGAGTCAAATTGATATCAGACAAAATCATCTTGATTTCGGAAACGATCCAACTGAAATTTTATCAGCCAAATTTAGTTTCAACAACCGTGAGTTTCATTTAAGAAAAGTTTAAATTATATTTCTTTATTAGTCAATTTGATTTAAGATGCGATAAAATTCAATTCAGAATAGGTCAATCTGATTTCAGGCATGATACATCTCTGCACGAATTATAGATTTGGCCAAATTTTAAAGCAATTTAATTAATTTAAACTCAATATAAAATTCAAATATAAGTAAAATTTAATATTCCGAAATTAATTCGGTTACTTGAAATCCATTTAAGTAAACTGAGTTCAATTTGGTTACTTCAGAAATCATTTTGTCCATCTCTGAAATCAATTTGAGTACACAATTGTAATGTTTCTAAAACTAGATTTAGCTAATCTGAATTCAATTTGGCCATTTCCAACTTCTAACTCTCTTCATCTGACCCTTTTGGAATCATACTCAATTCAATCTCTCTGAAAATCTTGCAGATCTGAACAACATACAAAAATCTGCGCAAAATTTTCAAATTTGCTTTTCAGAGAAGAAACAAGCTCTTTGAGAATTTGGAAAATTTTAGTCAAGAAAACTAAAGTAGATTATTTTTAACAAACTCATTAGTTATTGTGACAAACTTTTTAGTTCAGATTACAAACATATTACTCTGAATGCGCATACAAACGTCAACAATGGGCACTCACCTTGTTCGCAAATTTCCATTGCGCGTCGTATTCAACGTTTTGGCAGCCAACTTGAAGCTGTTGCTGGTGCTGCCACCGGTGCCGTTACCGCTATTCAGCTGACTGGCGCTGGTGCGCGGCAGACGTGCCGAGGGATTGCCCGTGCCGGGCCGCACAGCGCCAGTGCTGCCGCCTTCGGCGACGCCGAGCTGCGCCGTCAGCCCGCTCAGAACGCAGACGAGCAGCAGAGCGATGGTAAAGGCAGACGTCCTCTGGCGGCTGGCATGGCCGCAGAGGCTGCTGTTTTTGTTGCTGTTGTGACTGTCGGCGTCGTCATTGCTGCTACTGCTGTTGTTTATGTGCATGATTGTGGCTCTAAAGTTGTTGTTGTTGTGGTTGTTCATTTTCTTGCTGTTGCTGTTATTATAGAACCTGCAGCTCTGTCTTTTGTTATAAACTTGCAGCGTATTTCGCATTTCCTTTTGTTGTTGCAGAACGTGTTTGGCCTTTAAGGCCGACATGTTGCCGATGAAGCACTAGTTGCAGCGAGTTGTTGCTGTTTTCCTTTTTGCTTGGCCTGCTTTCAACTGCATGCACATTTGTAATGCAACACTGTATCTTATAATCTTTCGAAATTCAATGATTTTGTAAATAAAATTTTTCACAAAAACTCTGCTGCTGTAGAAGAAATTTTCAAGTAATTGAAACAGAAATATTAAAATTTTAATACGCTGATTCTGAGCTATCTCCAAAAATTTCTAAGCACTGTCCGTTTGTTTTTATTGCATTATATTTTCTTAATTACTTCAAAAACAGCAGAAATGGGTTTTATGTTGCTGCTCTGCGGTTCATTTTGAAAGCGACAAAAGTCTACCAAAAATTTCTTCAACCAAACTTTGACTGATTTTATATGAACTTTCATGCAGCTACTCACACTTCAAAGAAAATCGTACTTTTTATATGCAAAGCTAGTTAACAAAAACTTTTTTATAAGCTTTTTATCAAGTTGCCTTTCGGTTTGTACTCAAATCTGGTAATCTTTAGCTTAAAACACTTTTCTTTAAAGCGTGTTTATAAAGAAATCAATAGTATATGAAATATTACTTGAGCAAATTTTGAAGAATATTATGGCTTTAATTTTTAACATTTGCTTGAGTTTGTGATGCTTTATTTGCAGCGTATGTTATACAATAATAAACTGAAAGCCAGTCAAGTTGCTCAGCAATTGTGGTTTAATTGCAATTCTTCAGTCAGCCAATATAAAGCAAAATTTAAATATTTATAACACATTTTTCATTAGTATTTAGAAACACAAAAATCGAATGCAGCCCACACATCAACACACTTCTTCTTCTTCTTCTTCTTGCCGCCTGCTAGTTGCAGATATACGATATATGATATTACGATTTCAATTGCTATTTAATATGCGCGGCAATATTCTGCATTTTACGACATCCACGCACACATTGACATTTGCATTTGTGTGGCAGTCAGCGCGTTAATACCGCTATTTACAGTTACTATCTTAAGCTCTGCTATTGCCTTAGCAGCGCAACAACATTTTATGTTATTCGCCTGTTAGCTGTTGCTACTGTTTGTGGCTTATGATAATTGCTGCCAGCTCAATAATCACAATTAAAATTACTTGTAGCTGACATGAGTCAAGCCATCGCCGCTGCTGCTGCTGCTGGCAATCAGTCAGAAAACCGCTTCTACGCTTAATTGCAAAATTTAATGCTTCAATGCTCCACGCAAAAATTCTTGACAAACCAATAATTTGCTGCCGCCGCTAAATTTATGCGCACAACGCTTGCTTTCAATTTCGAAACCGAGTTTTGCTGCTGACTGCGCTCCCTGTAGCAGTGTGTTTCCCCCCCCCCCTACCCCCCTTGGCAGCGTTATTTTTGCGCTTGTGTGCTCTTTTTGCTGTTAATAAAATGTTTCTTGTCATTAGCCACGAAGAAAACCAAAACAAAATTTGAAAACAAGCACAAAAAAAGCAGAAATTGAGCATAAAAAAAAGAACATTGTCGCCTATTTTGAAATGTTGCTACGCCGGTCGTGTTTGGTTTTGTAGTTATGTTTTTTGCTGTTCTGCCTTGAATTTGCATAAGTAATTAAACATACTTATTAATGGCAATGCTCAAAATGAAAACAAACTGCGAAATATTTTGTATACAATTCGTTGCAACAATTTGGCACACTCTGACGTATGAGTGATTTTTCGCATAATTGCGCTACGAACTTTATGGCAACAATAACAAATTAACGCCACGGCATTAATGCCAATGATTGCTTTTCAAAACTAAAATTCGAATTTTTGTTCAATCAAAGTCGCTAATTGCTGCTTCATTATGTGAACGAACTGTGTGTTGTGCAAGTTTGTCGCTTAAGTCTTTTGTCTTGTGCTTTTATATACCTACATACAAGCATTAATTGCACTCATACATATGTAAGCAGTAGCAAGCAATTATTAAAAGTGCCAAACATGCAGAACAGTGGCCTTTTGCTATGCTTTCAGCAAGCCGAAAGTAGGTTTATGACTTTTTAAATATCGTCAACTGCTTTTTACAAAAGCTTTATAATAAGCAGCAAAACAATATAAAATTGCCTACATACATATGTACTACTGCTCTACTTTGTGCAAGCAGCCAAAGACTTAGTCATTTGTTTCAACAACTTAAAAAATGCTTTAATTGTGCAGCGCATTTAAAATGCCTGTGATTTATCCTTCAATTATTTGAATTTCCAACATTCTTTCTCAACGTAATTTTTCATTAGGCACACATTTTCTTATTGAATTGCGAGTGTTTTTGCTTAACTGAAACTAGGTTAATTGTCATGGTTTTTTTGTGCAACTGCAAGTCAGTCATTTTTAATTGCAGATCACTTGTTAGACAAATTGAAATCGTCAACTCTCCAAGTCCGCATAAAATAGCATTTTTAGTTAGAAAATGTTAGTAATTGCGTTTCAAATTGCAAGTGTGCTTACATTCAAGCGTAAGCCTTTCTAATTTAAGTGAATCTAAACATTTGCAAACATTTCACTACTGCGTTTTATTAAAACTTTTTGCTTTGAAATTCAAAATCACAAACATTTTACCCAACGCAAAATTCACAAACTTTCGCATTAATATTCTACTACATTAAAATTGTGCTAACCGTATTAACTTAAAATTTCTTGCTTTAAAATTTCAAACTTCATTGCAATCATTTTCGAATAAAAAAGCATGCTAAATTCTTAGACTTCATTTACTTTGCTTTAGCTATTTGAATTGCATTCAAGTTTAAGTTTTTGCCTTAAAATCTTCAGAGTCAATTTTCATTTTAAACTTTTTTCCAACACACGCTAAAATTCGAAATTCACAAACTTTTGCAACTGCTTTGAAAATGTGCCAACTGTAAGAAATTCTTCTTTTTGCTTTAAAATGACAAGCTTAAACAAAATGTTTTTTAAAAAAAAAAATGCCAAATTCTGCCTTCAGCAAACTTCAGCAACTGCTTTGAAATTACTTCACCGAAAGAAGTTTAGCTTTTGGCACTCACAAAGGACATTCCTTCAAAAACTTTGCTCATTTTTGTATTGAATACAAAAGTTTTTTAGTCTTGCGCTAGTAGCAAATAAAAGCTTGTCAGTACAGCCAAAATAACCACTTGCAAGTATTCTAGCGACTTTTTAGCTCAAACTGCTTGTTCTTTCAAGTCTTTTACAAGCTGCTATTTAGCAACTAATGTCTTCGATGTTGGCAGCTTGATCGATATTTTCTTCAGCTACAGCTGCTTGCATTACAAGCTTCTATTTAAAGCATTAAGTTTTCCAGAGCAGCACTTGCAAAATTAATACTTTTCAAAATTGTTTCAAATTTCAAGTTAACTTTATTGCAGCTCCAATTGCGAATGGCAAATAATTTCCAAAAAGAAGAAGAAGAAGAAGCAGCAGAAAATGTTTACTTGGGCTGCTTTGCTTGCATTTTCTAACTAAAAACTGCATATTTTCTTTGCTGTTTGACTGAAATATTTGGCAAATTTTTTTTCAAATATTTTCGCCGTTTTCCTTTTTGCCGTTGGCTTGTTTATTGGGCAAATGCGCGCGCGCACACACACACACACACAGCTATTGATGCATGGCAGGCATTTCGAGCCACTTCGCCATCAATACAGGTTTTCACTCTCGGCCACATCAAAACAACACACAACTGCAATTTTCATTTAAGCTAGCTGCCACTGCTGCCGTACAAATGCCGCTGCAACTGTTGCACTATTGAATGTGCACAATTTTTTGCATTGCGAAAACAAATGAAGGCACAAAACTATTCATTTTCGATTGCACATTTTTTTCACAAGCCAAAATTGCGAAGATTCATTGCTGGCCGAAGTGATCATTGCCAGCAGTTGACTGAAATCTGTACTCTTGCACTTGCCAGCAGCGATTTGGCAATTAAGGCCAAACAAAAAGGTTTTATAATTTTTTCTCACAAAATAGTTAAATGCACTTAAAGCGAAAAAATCAATTTCCGAATATTTAAAAATGTAAACTCGACACGAACGTTTTTCTTATTAAGGTCTTTTCAAAGTTGTACGCTTGACTTTTCTGTAGACACAATTTGAAAAAAAAGAGACAAGTTAAAAATTGAAAAATACCAAAAATATTGCTAGCGATTGGCGTACGCTGAAGCGCGCTGTGCAACCGTGCGGTTTAATGGTCGAAACTGTTCTGTTAACAACATCGACAGTTGCCGCCAATGCAGCTCGTGCTGGTGCTGCTGCTGCTACCGCTGCTCTTGCTGCCGCTGTCAATAGTGACGTTGGTAGTGGTAAGTGCGTTGCTTGTGGTTTTTTGCTTGGATTTTCTGGCCGCCTGCAAAGCACGGCAAAAAGCACAGCAACGCACAAATCTGGAACCGCGGCGCGCATTTGTCTGCGTTTGTTTTTGCGCATGCGCGGCAGTTGGGCAGCTCAACAGCAGCAGCAGCAACACGCATAAACAACAACTTGGCCCAAACAAACCAACGCAGACAAAATTCACCACACTCGCTCGTGTGTGTGTGTGTGCGTGTGTGTGTGTGTGTGTGCGTGTGTGTGTGTGTGTGTCTGAATGAGCGCTGCGCAACATAGCTTCCACAAAAGTTGCCGCCGCTCGCAGCTGTCAGCTGAAATGTTACCGAAACTGAGCAGCGGAGACGTGGAACTTGCTGATGCTGTGCTATGATGAAATCGAGCGAGCGTCTTTTAAAGAGAGTACAAGAGCGCAAGCAGCGTAAACGCTCACGGCGAATTCACATTCGCATTCGCTCTGCCGTCAAATTGTGAATGAATTGAATTCACCATTTCAAGTTCGCCTCTAGCTCTCACCAGTCTGCCACAGCCGCGCTGGCAAGTTCGTTACTTAAGTCTTGCGTTTAATGTTAAGCCGCCCTGCAAGCCTTCACTTTAGTTCCTTAAAATATAAATTCATATTCTTATTCTTATTCTTTAGTTCCGTAATACTATTACGCTAGTTAAAATGCTAAACAAAAACCAGCTGCAAAGGTCTTGCATAATTTTACGGCAGCGGAATTTTGCTGGCATTTCCTGTAAACTGCGCATAATCTAGCATGCCCTTTATTTATAATATATAGACTAAATACTTATCAGTTGCATATTCATGTATGCAATTTATTAGCGTGTTCCTCATTGTCAGCTTCCGATTCTTCACGGTCTCATCCCTGATACAAATTAGCTATGCCCGAGTGACATTCAGAAAATTCCAATGACCAGTTCAATTCCTTGGCATGCCAACGAATTTCTTATTATTATTATTTTCTATGCAGACTTTCAAGTTAAAGTCTGCAATGCAAGCGTCTAAGCGAGGAAGTAGTTTGCGGTCTTTTGAGCTACACATTCGAATTAGGAGCATAAATCTAAGCTAAGCTTAAGAGGTTTCACGTAGTTAAATTTAAGAAAATTTTATATCATTTTTGTAATGTACATATATTTAAATAAATACACAGAAACTTTCAAGTCCATCCAAAATGGTTTTCCCTCCCAAACTGCCAATTGTTGAAGAGAAGCCAGTCGAAGCAGCAAAGCCAATTCGTTTTTCTCAAGACTATGTTTTCAAAGTCGGTGACCAAGATTTCTCGAAAACGGCTGAACCGATCACACAAACAACAAAGATATAATATATCATAAGAATATTATGTTTTATTAATTAATCAAATGCTTTTCTCCGCTAATATATATATTTTCCGTTTCATAAACAATTTAAGTCCAAAATGTTTATAAAATTAAAAAATTTTTGTTTAAAGCCGCAATTTTGTTAAAAATTAACATTTCGCATATTCCTTCGATCGATTGCTGGGTAATACCTTTCAGCAACGAAATCTTTTTGAGTTTTCCATTTTGGATTAACGAACCCAAAGATCTCGTTGTCACCGCAAGACGCCTTTTTTTAGAGCAGCTCCCGGAGATCAACTGTACCGCCTATAAAAATCACCATTTCTACTTATAAAAATATGAAGGAATATTTCACGAAAAATCACCTTTCTTCGGCCTCCTAACTGCGTGTAAGCCCTTAAGGGGCAGAAGCTATCTACTGCCTACTTGAACAAAGACATGTTCTAATTATTTAAAAAAAACTCAAACTATAAATTTACATTTTCCGAACATTCAGAAACTTATTTTGAAGAAGTTGAGAGCGAACATAAGATTTGGCTGATGGTCTTTGGTAGGCAGTGATTGTCCTTATACAAATTTTAAATATCCTTCCACTCATGTTCACAGCAATCGACAGAGATTTTGATTGTTTAGCATGCCTCATTCACCAGCTGTACTCTCTGCATGCCTCTTAATGCTTCTAGAGAAGTTGCCAGTCCGCGTTTGCTTCGATCAGCTGCTTTCTTATTAAACACCTTCGTTGACACGTCGTGTTCGTCAGGTATCAGGACCGCCGTTTAAAGATCTAGTTTTCCACAGATATATGTAGGAATGCTTTCTCGATGGACCCCGCTTTGTCTACTTTATTGAAACTCTCACTTTATTTCAATAACGTTATAATGTGATTTATTAAATAATACTACGCATTCGGCGATGCGTCGCGTTCGATGGTCGAGTGTCAACTGTCCTCGTCAGTAGTCGGGCGTAAACTCACGCATTCGTTAATGTCGTTAAGTATTCAAAAAGGTCGTTAATTGTAAGTGTGCGTCTCGTCAAATCACGTCGTCCACGCAGGTCTGCATTTCGTTAGTAGTCTCGAAAGGAATTCCCACATATATACTGATCGTGAATGGAAACAAGATCATGGTTGGTACATTTTGCTGGTACTTGTTACGGTTTCATCCTTTTGTATCATTGTAAATATTTCTGAGTGTAGGCTTTCTCGGAAAATGGCTCTAGTTTTAGATTGCTGTGTATGTCCGTCGAGCCTTGTTGACTCATCCGGTGAACCGATCCAAAATAACAATATCTCAAAATCTTCCATTTCAAATGTACAGCGACTTCAGACTATAAAAAATTTAAAATGTTACTCGATGTAATTTTCAATATAGGAACTTTCAAACTTCAGTCGGTAACTTTATCATCAATATAGTAGCTTATAATCTCATACAAACAGTTCATTCACAAAATAACTTCAATACCATTCTTTGGTGTATATTGATTTATGAATTTAAATATATAGCAAAACTGCAGGATTTTCACTTTTACGTAGTTTTTGCCATAAAAATAAAGCTTGTCGATTCAATTTGGACACGGCAACATAATAAATTAGCATGTCCTGTTATCTAACGCCAAAATAAAACGAGCACAGGCATCTTAATGCGAGAAAGATAGGCCTAAGCCGCATTTACACGGGCTATTACAACGCTTAAATATATAATTTATCAAAAAATAACGGTCATTGATGTTGAATGGATTTAAGCGTTGATCAAGAAATAGAGGATTAGTGATTAAGTTTTATTTTTGATCGAAGAATGCTTGGTTTTTGATTAAATAACGATACAAATGAACCGATGAATGATTTATTTTTATCTTTGATTCAAAAAAGTAACAATTGTTACGAATTGATTTCACTATAAAAAATCATAATTGCTTTGACCTCTGAAATGAATGTCTGATATTGTGGGCTTGTGTGTCCAAAACGTGCAGGCCCATGCAACAGCTCTTCGATTTAAGCGTATCCAGATAAAAATGTTCAAAGAGCTGCAAATTGGCGTTCAATATTTAGGCACGACATCGCGTAATTACACGAAATGTGTGGCGGCTTAGCAATTGAACAATTTGTTGTCATTACAAATTGTGGAATTTTAGCTGCAACAGAAATTATGCTCGAAAAATTACAATACAAAATCTTCAAATAAAATCTATAATTTCGGAGAGGCGTATTGACAAATTATTGAATGGAATATTCATGGATTAATCGGCGTTGAAATAGCAACAACAAGAAAATACAAGACACAATGTGAGAAACTGGCCAAAGCAACGAGCAATTACATTGTCTATTGCCACACGAACTGTTGTGCATGAGGAAATCATTATCATCGGGAGACACTGGGCACGCTCCCCGTGCTCCCTGCACCGTGCAACACGAACGCCAGGCAAATCAACCGAAAACGCACAAAACTTCCTCTATCAGCGCATAACAATAATTAGACTGTGCTTGAGTGCACGCACACATGCACATTAGCGCATACAAATGTACATATGTCTGTGTGTGTGTGTGTGCGTGAATGGATTGTTTGTTAATGCAGCTGACGAGCCACATTAAGTGCCGCCGTGGCATCAGGCTGCCTGCAACTACTGCCCCAATTACCACAGCAGCACAAATGACAACAGCAACAACAACGCTCACAAACAAGCTCCAAAATTGTTGGCAAGTTTTGTTTGACGAGCGTTTCTTGTACTAGTATGTACAATAATCGAGCGACAGTCATAAAGATGCATCGTTAAGATTGCCGCCAGCAAATTGAAACAAACGCCCGTCTGTCTGCTTGCTTTGGCTTTTGTGCGTATAGCTGTGTTATCTGTGTATATGTGGGAGTGGCAGAAGTCAATGGTAGCGCAAAGTGGCGCCAAGTAGCGCAAAGTGGCAATAATTGACTGAAAATAACAGCATTCAAAAGTCGCAATTGATTTGAGCGCAGTCAAGTTTGGCGCTTGAGTCTTTCGTTTTTTAAATTGGTATACGAAAGAGGTTAACTTAACAGTTTACAAAGCAGGCAAGTCTTTTGCTAGAAATGTTCAAGTATTTAAGTTTTTATATTGAGTGAAGAAAGGAATTGCATCCGTATCGAGCCAAAACTTTTTTCCTTCTTATTCTGAAATGTTTAAGATTCGTATAAAATCAAAGAATAAATGAATTGTTGGTCTCTACTGCGCACGACTGCGCATGTTCAAGTTAAGATCAAATGTTTAGCCCTTCATAATGCAAATCTGAAAAATCATAGAATTTCAGTTCTCTAACTCAAATTAACAATAGCTTTTTTTTAAAGTTATGTTCATTTGCTTAAAAGAACAACGAATTATCTAAAACTTAGTGTGTTTCCAATAAATTGATCAAGAAATTTCTTTGTTGGTAAAGGCGCTTTTAATATTATTGATCAATTTTTTCAGTCTAAAGTGACAGTTCATGAAGTGAAAAATTCGCACTCTAGGTGCAAAGAGGATGATGAAATTAGGGACTGATAAGGCTTAAGTATCGTACCCAGTGAGACCAAAAGGCGGGGAGCCATGATAACAATTGCTGCTGCTGGTCGCTATCAAAGCATTCTATTCAGCTAGCTGGAATCTACCATTGCCACTATATCGAACAACCATACTACATAAGCAAACTGTAAAGTATGTAGGTTCACGCTTTCAAAAAACTTCCATAACAAGGATAATGAGGCTTCTTTTTGGGCTTGATAATTTCTTATCCAGAAATGCAGTAAAACTTGTCTAATTGGTAATCCTGAAAAAAACAAAGGACCTTCACGATATGGAAAAGGTATGTGCAACTTCATTCGGAAAAAAATAAGGCTACTGGATTTAGAACAACTTTCTTTGATTAAAAATTTAGTTTATGGTTATACAAAATCGACAAAGCGCGCCTTTTAACTGCAAAAAAGATTCGTTATAACCGGAAGTTCGCTTCACTTGGTTCGGTTTATATGATGACATTTTAAATATGAGAATTGTGTTCTTACTTTCTCGATTAGTTCCTTGAGGCTCAACAAAAGATAATTCGTAAAACTGTTGTTGTTGTTACACTACACTGAACAATGTCGATACTCTTTAAAAGATTTATGATTCCATTCAAATTTTTTTTGGTATGTTTCCGTATGGGCTACATCTGTGATTTCTAACTGGTTGATTGGTTGTTGTAGTCGTGGCTGCTGTTGTAATTTCAGTTGTTGTTATTGTTACAATATTTTGTTACTTTGTTGTTGCTATTATTACTGTTGCTGTTATAATTGTATTTATTTGTGTCCGCTTGATTGTTGTTATATTCCTTTAAACTTGTTAAATCTTTATGGTCGCTATTTCAATGTTGTTGTTGTTGTGTTATGCTATTGTTGTTGTTTTTGTTTTCAACATTTTATAGTTATTTTTTGTTGTTACTGTTTGTATGTTGTTGTTTTTAAGTACGCCAAATGAAATGCCCAACAGCTGCACCAAAGTTCATTTCTTAAGTCTTTTGATTGCCAAGCACTATGCAGATAAAAGCAATCTTAACGCAATTACTACTCCAAGCATAACTGTGTTTGCCACAAAGGTCTTCTTGCATTCTAACAATTATCAAAAATTTTTTGTCGCAGCACAATAAATCAATTTAAATTTTATTGCTTTGATTATAAAAAAAAAGTTCGCTGTTGAATTTTCAATTGTATTTGTTGTACAAATTTTAATTAAGACATTCCATAGGAGCAACCACAAGCAACATACACTTACATATGTACATTCACAAGCACACACACACACACACACATGCATAGAGCATAGCGCATATTGTAAGCAATCTATTAATATTGCTGTACATCAGAAGCCATCAAACGCTTTGTTTAGATCATAAAAATGTTCAAATTCAGCACCAACATCAGATATTACAACAATAAATATAACAACAACCAAATCGTTGTAAAGTGAAAAAACCTACATGCTGCATAAAGTGGCGTTCGATGTGTCAAAATAATTTATTAGCGCTGCTCTCCCTCTTTCTAGCAGCACATGTTGGCGCGCCTGTCTGTCTGCCGCTTGGCTTGGCTTGGGCTGCGCTTCAGTTGTCCGTCCGCGCGCTCAGCGTTGTGTCAGTAAGCAACACTTAGGTGTGCACGCCGACGAGCTTCTTCCACTAAAAACGCGTTAGGAAAGTAAACACGGGGAGTGTACAACAAACAAATCAACGCACAGTTTCACAAAATGGAGTTTTTAACTATTTTTTATAAAAACATCACAATCAGATGGCGTTGCGGTTAGCGCTGAATTTCGTTTAATCCCCATTCGAGTCTTCTTCCTTACTGGCATGTCCACCTATCGGTCACTTCTCCTTACACCATCAATCGCCAGAATAGAACCCCATTCAGTTAGAATTAATATACTCCAGTTTAACTAAGAAATTGCTGTTCTTCTTCTTTGCCAAACCTTGAGAATTTCTTCATCTTTATAATCGCTTCCCAAGCCTCAAATACTATCCACCTAAACTAAATAAACTATTAATCAGCCATAAGCGAGTCAGAGCTGCCAGGAATTTCGGCTCTGAAAACCAGTTTAAATATTTATATATTTATTTAATCAAAGTCATCAAACAGATTATTAATTCTCTTACTGACTACTTAAATTAATTAGCTATTCAGTGTACTAACAAATTGGTAAAATTAATGTATTTCACAAGAGTTGTTACATATGCTATTCAAATACATGAGCAAAGTGTTTTTGAAAGCACTTCTGTTGGAACTTAGATTAAAGTCTATATTTCGACACACTGAGTTTGCCAGTCTTAAACACAACGACTAATTAGTTCATTCAGGCTATAATTGACTCTATGAAAAGGTTCATTAAATTAATTTTGAGATCTAATACCACGTGAAGGTACGTGGAAGTATATTTGAGAAAGCAAAAAGATAACAATTAATATTAAAGCATATTGTATCTGGTGCAAACATGATTGCGAAATATTTACGGCGTATTTCCAGAGATTGAATGCCAAGAAGAAGCCTTCTTACATTATATGTTGGCATTTCAATATTCCATCTTAATCGGCTTATTGCGGATTTCGTAAAACGTCTCTGAATTTTTTCGATTCTGCTTCATACAAATTTTTACCAAAAATCGCCATTTTGACACACTGTACAATTCAAGCATTTCAACGCAACAACTTAATCAAAAGACAACTTCGTGTTGTTCGCGATATCGTTGTACAATAAAATTTTAGGCTCCGAAATAGTTTCTTCTTATTTTTTGGTATTTTCCTTGCCAAGTTCGTTGCTTGAAATCTTTTGTTGCTTGTTGATAGGAAGCACTCTGCAAGGCGCAGCAATGGCAAACGAGCTCATATTTTTTTGCTACACATAATTGTGGATGTTTCTGCTGTTGTTGCATGTTAGCAGCAGATTTTCCCTTTGATTCATATAGCAACAACCAATATTTGTATGCCACACTGACGTCAGTGGCAACACACGTCAAAGAAATTTCAGGCAATTTAAAGCGGCAGTAAAAGTGAATTGAATTTTTGCCATTAATTACAAGTTGAGTTTTACTGTGGCTCGCCATGCACACGTCAAAAATAAAAGTAATTAAAATTTGGAGCTTTTTGTGGGGATTGCCTGAATTTGCTTTGAATGCAATATGCCAATTTCCTTTCGCTAAATTACTTTTATGCTTTGGCTGGCTAGACGAATTTTCCCATAATGCTTTAGTTTGATAAAACTTTCTTAATTCGTCACGGAAGTAAAAGTACATGTGAATAATTTGCCCTTTATGTTTTTACTCGTTTACCCTAGACCTATTATAATGGAATATATTAAGTTAGCGTGAAAATTGTAACGCATAAAATTGACCTTCTTAGTATAATCATTAGCCCATTATATAGAAATGATCAGAATCATTTATTGTCTTCTTTTCCGATTGTCCGTCTGTCTGTCTGTCTGTCTGTCTGTCTGTCTGTCTTTTTTTTTTTGTTTTTTTTTTTAGTAGGTGGAAAGCGCTCGAAAACCTCATGTAGTGCGGGGCCCGAACCCGCTAAAACCACCTCATGTCCGTACGGATAGATCCTCCCGGAACCACCGTTAAGTATTACGTCGGGAGGCCGTTATGAGCGTAATCGCTCGATCGTCTGTCTAATGGTCTGTCCAAAGTCTGTCTCCTGATGGTAGTTCGCAAGCCATTGTTGCGCAGGATTGATTTTCGTCATTCTGCATCTGTTGGTGCCTTTGCTCCTTCTTTCGCGCTCGTTCTGCATCTCGTAGCGCTATCATAATTTTTGTTCTGTCTGTCTGTCTGTCTGTCTGTCTGTCTGTCTGTCTGTCTGTCTGTCTGTCTGTCTGTCTGTCTGTCTGTCTGTCTGTATGTATGTCTGTCCGTGACGGCAGGATAGAAAGAAAGAGTAGTCCGATTTGAACAAATTTTGGAATACATTGACAGTGAACTTTAACTTAGTTTTAGTGCCGACATTAGTCAAATCGGTCAAAGAACACAATGCGCCTATAAATCCACTTACTTCGGAATTTTTCGCTTAAATTTGTCTAATTACTTATTTAAGAGAATGAAATTTAGTACCAAAGTTAAAGTATCAGCCTTACACGTCATACGGTAAAATGTGCCTGGTCCGCCCATTCTATAGCTTGTAGTGGTAAGTGACCGTCAGACCGTTCATATTTGATCACTTCATTGCAAGTAAGAATAGCTGTTAATTTTTTTTAAAATTGGCGTGGTCTGCCTGCAGTAAATTAAACATACCCAGAATTTCATTTCTTTCACTGGACTACCGGCTACGAGATACGGGGTGTAGCGTATTATTCTGTTGGTGTAACCCGACTAATGCTCCTCTACTTGTTTGTTGAGAATTTTGTGAGAAGCTTTTTATCAAGGAAAAGTAATTGTCATACAAAAGTTTCGTAAACCCAATTCACATTGGGCAATAGAAAAATAAAGGTTTCCTTTTACAGAAAAAAAAGCTGGACATCGATCGATTCATAGAAAACGGAAATGTTTTAACTGAATTCGTAAATTGTTTAAAAATTCTTTTAATGAAAGTTTCTTACTAATGAATGCATTGCAACAGCAGCCACACATACATACATATGTACATATCGCTGATAGTCATTGCCAAGGTTTGGGTGGTCGAAACCAAAATGTTTCAATTAGTCAAATATATCTAGCAACTGACAGAAAGTACAAAATTTCGAATTTTATGGCATAAGATTGAGATATTTTGCTTAAGGGTAATTTGTGCATAGTTCCACAAAAGAATCTACATGAGTACATTCTAAGAAAAATATTATTGGTCAGCTATATTTGTAACACTTTCCATAACTTTAGAAATCGACAAATTACATATCAATTTTTAAAAAATTAAAATAATCGAAAGTCAACTTTTAGCTTCGAATGCCGATCCCCTAGCATTGCCTGCTGCTTGTTACATATGGCAGCAACATTTACCGTTGTTAATTGCAGCAATTGTTTTGCGCCAATTGTAGCAGCAACATGTTGCAACAGCAATTGCATATTACATATAGTACACCACATGCGAGCAATTAATAAAATAATAACACAATTTTTTTGAATAATTCAAAATAATTTCAAGAGTGATTTGGAAAATTATTTCACATGCTACAAAAACGCACAAATTGTAGTGATTGAAATGAACAATCACCACATTTAACACAAGCGCAACAACAATGCACAATAGTGCGAATAACAAACAAAAGAAAGAAAAATCGTATACATACTTATTTATTGGAATGCAGCTTAAGTAATGCATTTAATAACAAAAATATTATAAGAAAGATAAAGAGGTATGTAACATTTTCAATAGTAATGATAGCAAGAAGAAGCGCAAAATCCGTTGATAATCTATTAAAAATAACAACAACAAATCAATTTGAAGCCGAAAGCACTGCGAGGCGGCCGCACAAATCGCCAACAAATGTCAGACAAAAATGCGATGCATACAGTTACAACAACAACAATAACAACACTGAGCTCTGCTTGCCTCTTTTCCTGAAAACGCATGCAACAACAGCAACAAAGTTTAAAGTGACATCCAATAAATGCCATGAAAAGGCTGACAAGCAGCGGCAAACTCGCCAACAACATGATGGATATCTGTCTGCAACTGTTGCTGTCGCTGCTGCTGCTGTTTCGTTTCTGCTTGCTTTTGCAACAAGTTTTACACAAGTTGCAAGTGCCGCCTCGGCTGCTGCCACCACAACAACAACAACAGCCACATGTCACGATAAGATACTTTATCTCACACTGCCACTAGCTTGCTGCATGTTGTTTTCCATCTGCATACCACTTCTTCTTCTTCTTCTTCTCTCAAATCCACTATGCGCCACTTAATGAGCGTTTTTCGACAAAATTTGTTGTTACTGCTGTTAGTGCTGCTGCTGCCGTCTCAGTAACGGTATGCATATCATTTAACACCTCTTCTTATCCATCTTACATAAATAATAAACTGCAATTTGCAGATAAACTCAAAATATGTGCACTTCGACCATTGTAGCCAGTGTTGCCATAAAAAAGGAATCAGCTCCTAAGCTAATTTATTGGAAAACTTTTCATTTTTATAGCAAAAATTACGGTTTTCTTTACTTTTCTTTAAAAAGGTTTAGAGCTTTTCAAAAATCTTTGCTTCGAAAATTATTTATTCGAGAGAGCGTGTATAATTTGTAATCACTTTTTATTTACTTGTATTTTTAGATCATCCCATCGGCACACTCCATTTCTTAACCTAAAATTTTGATAAAAATACCTAAGGGACAAGTGAATTTTTAAGAAAAGTTTAATTTTGTAAGTAAGCATGTAGTCGCTATCGCTATAGACGTACATTCAGCCTTGTGAACATCTATACGACCTTTTATTTATTTAATTGAACATAAAGACTTATTCACAGTCGAAAATTCACGTTTCTCATATTCACTGTAGACGGTGATGGGTTCATGCCGGTGTCGAAATAGGCGCGGAACCCGATCTTCTTATTAATTTTTCTATGAAGAAATATATTCAATTTCAATATCAATTTAATAATCAGCGCACTCAGAAACCAGTTTTCGGACAGGGTATCCATCTCCGTTTATTTAATCATAATAAGTTGACTTCAATAAGGAACCATTTTTTGGGGTTAAAAGAAATTGTAGTATATATAAATCGTATGAAAAAAGGAAAGTGCCAACATTGACGGGTATTTTTTCCATTTTCCTCGAGTGGTAGGAATTTGCGGGGATTATAAGATTAATATTTTCCTGTTGTTGCAACTGTTGGCTGGTGCTACTGTTGCTGCAGTGCGGCAAGTGTTAATTAAATAACGGCAATTGCTGCTGTTGCTGTTGTTACGGCAACTTGCTAAACAAATACTTACTGCTGCCGCTGAAGATTAATCGGCATTGTTTTAAGTGTTCCTACGCAATCCCTTGCAGCAATTGCTTCAGATTGCATGGCAATGTTATAATATCCGTTGCTGCTGCTCCATCGGAATTCACACTTAAAGTTAAAGATTGGTCGGGAAGTTGGAATGCAAAAATGTTGTTGATTTATGCGGAGTGACGAAATGTTTAAATTCTTGTCTTGTCTAGGAATTTGTTTAGAGGATTTTCTTGTCTTCTAGAAGAACTTTTTTTCATTATGCAAAGATGTTAAACCTTTTTTCAATTTGATGCGATGACATTTTCGCCACATTAAATATTGGTAGAATTTTTCCAATCCGCATATCGTAACATGATGATTTGTTGTGTTTTGTGGTCATCTGCAAAATATTATTGTGGTTAGTAACTTGAAATTGTTCATCCTATATTGCATATTACTTATTTACATATCTTATTAATAAAAAAAGCTTCTAGTGGTATATTTCATGCCCATGAGATTTTTATAGTATTTCTAGTATTCTGGTATTTTGTAGTATACATATTTTCTAACTGCTTCAAATAAATACTAGAATTTTTCCAATTCCCATGGAATTGTAACCTCTTGTGGTATTTTATAACGTCGTATGGTATTTTTCATTGGTTAATATCATGGTCCATATAGCCGAGGCTTAGCTCTAGCTGTCTCGCATTAGCTTGTGTGTGCTCTTTCTATTCTAGCACAAGTCAACAGTATCTATCAATTTATTCTAAATAAGTGCACGAGCATTGAATTGTCTATCTTCGCCAGTGGTTGCAAACAACTTAAACTATATAAATCTATATATATGTATATATATATATATCTATGTATGTATTATATAAATCTAAAATGCCGAAGAGAAAGTATTTCATTTGGGAGCTGCACAATAACTCGACTATGTACTAGGAAGCGAATTGTCACTCAAATTTTATCTAGCCACTTCTGTCACATTATGAAAAAATATTGTTCCGAATTAAGCATAATTTTATGTGAAAGCTACTAAAATTGCTGCGAAACCAACAAGCATTTTCTGCTGCCTATTATTTCTCTTTAAGCCAACACATTTCCGCAGATACAAATTAAATTCTATCATAAGCATAATTGCGGTTTGAGCCACTTTTTGCTGAAATAGTAATAGTAGTTGTTTTTTTAATTATTTTGCGCTCTAATTTCGCAGCATGAAATTTAAAGCAGCACCAACAACAACGCAAAAGCAACAGCAGCAGCCGCCACAACGACAAGCCATCGCCCAGCAGCTTTGGAACGGCCATCGAACACTCACACACTCACACTTACCATTTGTACGACAGTACGTATTAACGAAGAGCTAGGAAGCAACACTTTGCGTGTGACTTTGTAAATTAAATTCGTAGATTTCTTAGATTAATTAGCGGCTTGTAGTTGCCAGCAAATGCTCGATTTGCTCGATATGGAAATGGAAGGTTTTTGAAGTGGTTGTCTTTTCGTTAATTTTTGCTGCAATGCATTTGGGAAGCAAAGCATATCATGTGGAAGAAAGGAAAGGGAAATGAAAAGTCTTTAAGAAGTAGAAAGAAACGAGTGTGAGAAAAATAAACTTTCCACTTCACACATGAAAAAAATCAATTAAGACATATATGTATATAACCGCGTAGTTAATCAGTTTATTTCAAACTCAAAGAATTTTTTTTGACAGCACTTCAAATCTTTTGTAACATACAATTTTTTATGGTTCTATTGTGTTGGACGGTAGATTAATTAAAATTGTTAGAATAATTTATATTCGGACCTGCTGCCAAAGAGCAAGGACAACCACTCTCAATTTCTGTGCGAAGCAAAGAGTTTAAACGCACAACAACAATAATTAAAATTATTGCTTATCAGCGCAACGTCCAGCACATGGTGCAATGATTGGACCACTGAAGGCAAAGATTCTAATGAATCATGCTGCTCATTTTTATAAACTTTAGGCTGTATTTTGAATGCAAACTTTAAGGTCTATAATTTTCATACAAACTCATTTTCCATGTCAAATAACCGTATGTATACTGTATAACTGGGGTTCTTATGCTCTTCTAAAATACTCTTACGAAACATGAGCTTGCAATTTGACTATATATTTATATTTATTAAAATGGACATATAGAATTTTTAACTTAAAATATGAAGTATCGTCTACTTTACAGCTTCGAAAGAGACAATTGCAAAAAAAGTTGATGCATAGCTACCATGATAGCGGTTGTTCTGCTCATCTAAAGCCAAGAAACCAATAGTGCAGGGCCTGTGACTACATCCCTTATTAGAACTAAGTCAAAATACCAAAAAACTCAGTTTTTGTGCACACTTTTTTTTATTACAAAACCCAACACTGCGGGGATGACACTTATTGCATGTATAACATCTTGTTGGTTTGAAAAGGATTATTGGTTAGTATGTAGGTGGAAGGAAAGTGAAGTAGTGGCGGTGGGCATTTGCCTTGAAGACGCGAGTTTAAAAATGAAGTTATTATTATTATTATTAAATATATTGCGGTGTACAATAAGACTAAGTTTTTTTTAGTACTTCATATACATAAATTATTCATAACAAAGGATTTATAAACAATATAGTAGCTTAAAACTAAGATTCGCTTAAGACTAATAACTATTAGGAATAACAACTAAATACATGAAAAAAAACATACAATCATGACAGGTGGAAAAATAAAATTTATATGATATTTAATTTGATTACAATGACAATAATACATTAATGACTTATATTATATAAAATTAAAAATATGAGTATAGTTAATAGAGGAGATAGAATTAAGGTAAAATATAGGATAGAATAAGAAAGACATATATGTAGATTTATTGATTAGAGGTGGTGAAGTATTTAAAGATGGTATGTTTGAAACTGGCTCGTGAGGTTATTTGTTTAAGAAAGTTGGGTAAAGAATTCCATGATCTAATGGCGCTGATGAAAAAGAATCGGCTACTGTTAAGATATTTACATAAAGGAACAATTAGGTTATTTGACCTCTGGGATTGCAAAAACTGTAGTTTAGCATAGAGATATTCGGGGCTTTGAGTGTGTATAAGTGTGTGTAGAAATACGAAGTTGCGATTCTCTTTTTTTTATATTTTATAGCTCGAAAATAAAGCTACAACTTTTATTATATAAGTGCGATTCGAGCTGGAATTTTGGTAGTTTTGAGATATTCTGGAAGGGAATTACGTACATGCTGTTTTTTCAAAAAATGCAAGTTCAAGGTTCAAGTACAAATAAATTTAGCTCAGTGCGTGAGTTCCGTGTTCCTGCAACGTTTCACGGCTGTAACATTCCAAACACTTGGAATATTGAAAAATGTTCTTTGATGAGCATATTCTATAGAGAAAGACGCAATTTACATTTCGATCACATCAGACGATATTCAAACTGTGCTAAAACCGGCGATTATATAGAAATTGAAAAAGTACACCTGTTTGGCAGCCATGAAAATGCACGCTGCGTAACTAATGGTAGAATTACTCTAGCGGTAAGGTTAGAAATCGTGTCAGCTGACAAAATCTATCTTACCCGAACACAATGTTCGCTATTACTCTGACCGGATTGAGTAGTAGAAATTTCTGCGTCGATTAGAAAACTACCGCAAAAGTCGTGTCAGCTGTGAAAAGAATGTTGCCACCCAAAAAATTCGTTGAAAATTGAAATAGAATTAATGCTTTTCCTATGCAAGAATTTAAACGGCAACACTGGTCAAAACAAGCGAATATTTATTGGAAATATAGTCCACCTGCGCTTTCGTTTGCTTTAAATTTGTACACATCGTACATTTTACACAACACTAAGCACATTGAGTCAATTATTTCGTCGTTTGAATTCATTTTACACGATATATTTTGTTTGTGAAATCTTTGCAGGAAAGTGTTGCCAGTGACCTTCGATTTTAGTTCAACAAAAGAAGTGGATTATTATTGCCGAAATAAGTTAAAAAAGTAGTACACAATATAGAGATGTAACAATTATGATAATTCAGTGCCATAAATTTAATAAAGAATGTAAAATTTCATTTCAGAAGAAAATAAACAGTGTGTTTCTTTTGTGCACAAACCTATACGGCAGCACTAGCAAAAAGAATAGACTGACAGCTGCAATCCGGTTAGCTGTTAGAGTAACTGGGCAAATTGCTATCCGGCACGATTGAATCCGACACCGCTGGACTAATTAGACCATAACTCTTTAAGATTTTGACTAAAGTAAATATTTACCCACGAGTAAGCAAGCTGTCATAACATTTTCAAATGTTTACCCAAAAAGGCAGGCTTTTGATTTTGGATTGCGAGATTTTTATGTCGTAGCTAATGACTAATTTACACTTGCAGCGTTCACATTGTAGGGAGACATTTCACTTGAAACAAACATTTTCCGAAATTCAAATTCACACAAAATTTTAATGGCATTGCATAATGCGGAACATAAACCTACAGCAACAACAACAACAACAGCTTAAATCAAAAATTTTAATTCAAATTCAAATAAAATGCATAAAACACGAACGAACGGCGCAATTGAAGAAGGAAATGCTATTTCCTAAGCTTTACAATACACACACGCAAACACACACACGCACACAATAACAAATACAAACCTTACAATAATTTGTGAAGAAATTGCAACAGACGAAGGCAGCGCAAATAGCCATAAAATTTTGCGCTGAAAAATTTACTTTTTATTTGGTTTTTACAACACTTCAAGCGCTTAAAATGAGTAGCATGAAGTATAATAAATAGTTGTAGTAGGTGAAGGAAACTAAGCAAATCTAGTACATATAATGGAAGAAATCATTTCCCGTTGGAAAATTTCAGAAATCTACAGCGATTGTAATATTGGCTGAAATTCAACACAGTAACCCACTCGGCTCAAATTTCTTTAACGACGAAATTATCGAAGGTTTGGCGAAGAAAGTCATCGCTTATGAAGTTGAGAACGATTTGAGAACGATATGTTTCAACATTCATTACTAATTATTCATTCATTTTTAGCGCGAATAATGAAACTTTGCCCATTTAGTAGTAAGGGACGTTCGTAAATGCGGAAAATTCGTGCAGCGGCAGCAGCAGTGCAGCCAACTTTAGTTGCCGCTGCCCGATCAGCAGATTCAACTGCTCTTCTTCTGCATGTTGGTTGCAGAAACTTATTTTGCATTAATGAATTTTAATAAAGAAAGAATAAAATGAGTGAAAAAGAGAGATAGAAACCTTGTTGAAAGAGGGAAAAAAAAGAGATCGATCCCGAAAGTAAATAATTATGTACTTTGAAAAAATAAACTGGTGCTGCACTGGTTGCAGAAATTTCCAGCTGCTGTGCCAAGCTGTTGCATTAATGAACGCGATGCACGCGGCAGTGTTGCGCCATTTTGCTTTAACGACCGCGATGCTTTGCAGAGCAGCCGCAGGGATGCATTTACGAACGTAGTACCTGTAGTCTTATTTCACTGTTGCTACCACTTCATACTTTCCTTATAAAGATGTTTTTGAAATTATTAGTGCACAACCAAAATTGATAGCAATATCTCAGAACGCAATAAACGAGCATTCAAGAAATGAGCAAGAAATGCTTACAAAATTAATTATTGTGAATATTTCGTGGCTGTCGGACTTCCTATATAAGCAAAATCCGTGCCGAGTGGGAAAATACAAGCACACACACTCGCACCCCACTTTAGCCGTGGAAAATTTTATAATAAATAATAAATAAAGAAGTAACTGCGTAATCTCAAATTATGTTCATAATGGTAAAATAAAATAGATTGGCCGAAGGGTAGATACTCAATGTTTTGATTGACATAACGCAAAAACTTTAACACATCGTAAGTGGCCGGGGTGCCAATTGATGCCTGTCGGGGGTGAAGCTGTGAAGGCCAGCGCTAGCTAGCGGGGCTGTGAATGAAATCGGTTGAGGTGGAAAAAAAATACCAAGAGAGGGGTTCCTTCAGGCGAGGTTTCGCGGGTGGAAATGTGCACTATATGTATATATTTTTCACTTTCAGGTTCTGACTTTTGCAGGTCTATCGCAATCGCGGATTATGTAACCAGAGAAAATGATGGACGTCCGACCGCAACTTCAACATTAATCGATACTTTAAGTAGCTTAAACTAAGAGATTGGCAGCACTAGCCCAAGGCAAAAACCAATGCGCACCACTGTGCAGCGGCTTATCGTTGCAGGGTGGTTCGGCGTAGACAACATCACTTCCGTGTCTGTAATGACAATGGCATTGCAATTAGCCAGTCTGAACTTGCACAAGATTAGCGAAATTATATGAAAAGAATTTTCTTTACTGCGCTAAAAACTGCTAGGCGTAAGCAGCTTCAGATACTGTGCTCTTGCTCCGCCATCGCTGGAACTCGTCTGACTTGTTTAGAAGTGCCGGTCTTTTCACAGCTCGAACATATCTCGGAACTAGTTATCAAGCCTCTTTGGAAATTTGTGACAGATCCTTCCTTTGACCATTCCTAAACGGAACTGCAACTGGCATCGCAAAGGACCCAACAGGGTCTATGCGTGGCCTTCTTCTTAGGCAGACAGCTTAACCTAACCTAACCAGCTTCAGAAGAAACATTTGAATTGAGAGTAAACTGACTTGGTTAGCATTAATTACAACTGCTTCCAAAACTTACTGCCCTCCCACATGTCATCTCCAGTCCCATCTAAATGGTTACAATTAAACTCACTCCTTTGTTACATAAAGTGAATCAATCGAAAAATCTAAACTTTACCTGCAACGAGCGCCTTGCTTAACTGCCCGCACACATCAAATCACTCAAGACACCGCGCGCCGCCTCACAAATCAAATATCGCAGCAACAGTGCGGCAATATTTTCCGACCGCGTTCGCCAGCGGCAAAAAAACAATACCATTTATGAAATTATTGCGATGACGATTTCGAAAAGTCGTGTAAAAGTGAAAACAAGCGCGCCATGCCCCAAAAGGAAAACTAAACCAAAGCGGGCAATGCCCAATTGCCGCCCACCATCGAGCCCACCTATGGCCAGCACGTAGCAGAGCAGCAAAGACGTCGTTTACAACAATAACTAACTTAAGCAATGCAAGGCAGCGTAGTGCAACACTGACGGCACCGCACTCCCCCGTTTATGGGCAATCATACGTAACGAGCACTTTCTAAAATATGCAAGAAGCAAAAAGAAACACCATTCAATGAAAAACCGCACGTTAGCGCCTGCGCATGCGCCCATCTTGAGCTCGGCGGGCGTTCGAGAAAAGTATTGTCAGTTTTCCGTTCAGCGTTGCCATTTCAAAATATAACAAAATTTCTTTTTGGCAGGTTATTCGGCCCTTTTACCAGCGCGGAATCTAAGAAATTTGCTATTAGTGTAAAATATGTAATTTCATTAGAAGAAAATTAGAAGGAACCATTTTTTCGCAAGGCTTTTAAGGACAATATCTGAACTTAAGCAACAAATTTCATTCGTTTAAATTTATAATTAGCCAATTGAGAGCCATTTTGCCATTTTCTCAACAAAATTCCGAGCTAGTGGGACTTATTGTGGCTCGTTGTGGACGTGTCCTTCAACCGATTTGGATCATCTCGGAACTTAAACTAAGTAAGGTTCACTGCTTCTCAAATTTGGTTTAAATCGGACAACTCTTTCTTTCTTTCGTGTAATCATGGATAGACGGACAGACAGACCGACGGACAGGCAGAAAACCAGAAATCGAGACAGAAAATGATTCTGATCATTTCTATATACATACATATATACATACATACATAGGTGGTCAGAACAACCCGTTAGCGGGTTACGTTCATACTTACATATGTATATACCTAGGACCCTTTAATGCGTTCCATTTTTAGCCGGAAGTTAATATACCATATTACCATAAGCGTAGGACAGTCTGTAAATTAGTTAGATTGGAGTGAGTTTTTTTTTTTAAATTACGTGAAATATGAAAATTCACACAATTTTATATTTACTCTCTGTTTTAACCTTGTTTGGTTTTTCTTTTAAAATTTTTTTAAAATGCATATGCTGACATTGGTTTCAGGCGGTAAGGCATTATGATCATGAAAACTTGTGCTTATAGAGCAAAACTAATAATGAATGAGAATTCAATACTTCCAAATGAATAAAGCTTATTTGGAAAAAGAAAACTTTGTTCCACACTTGTATTAATTTTCTAAATTTGTTTTGTCTCTCATAATTTCTCCATCATTCCCATCCACTAATTTTATTTTAGTTTTTTTCAGCACTTCCTTCATTCATTGTTCTCAAAATGGAATAAAAAAATTAAAAGGTGGCAGCACTTTTGCCGCTGCACTTTCTGCTGCTGCTCCTAATTTGCGATTTATCATAGAAATGAATTGGTTCATTCACTCGCGCGTAGCTCATTCATTTGCGCTGTCTGCGCGCCTGCGCCCCTCTCCACCGCCGCCTTTCCAACCACCTAAGTATGCGCAGCTGCATTTGTAGAGTCGCTTTCGTAGGTGGAGTGGCTAATTGTTGTTGCCGCAATGAATTCGCGATTGGTTCCTGCCGCATTGCAGCACTTCGTAATGGTTCCCAATGAATTCTACGCATGGAAAAAATTTGTTTGCTACATGCTCGTTGCTGATTAATGACCTGCGAAGGTGCTGCATTTACACGTCCAAGTTGTTGTAAATTTTAGAAAAATATTTTAATTGTGATTCGAGTGCTTGGCTGCAGAAACCTAAGCAAAATCTCAAATGTAAACGAAAGCAAAATGCGCTACCCAACCCTTGAAAATTCCATGTCAAATGTCTATATAAATTCAAATATGTACTACGATTATCAGAGCTGGTGCATTACATCATAGAAGTAAATATGATAATATTGAAGAAGTTACTGATTCTTTTCAGGCTCAAGCTCTCTTGATAATCAGAAACTTTTGTTTAGATTTTAGTTCAGTAGCCCTGAAGATGACATCCAAAGGATGTCAAACCATCGGACCATAATAAAAATAATTAAAATCTAAGCAAAAGTTTTTGATCATGAATAGAATGAGTAAACAAGAATTATAAAACAGGTCGTAAAGAAAAATATACATACATTCAATATTGAAGAAGATCTCAACAAAGAAATTTCTGCTGCACATAAGAGAGAGAGAATACATATTTCAAACAGTTCCTGCAATAACAATAGCATCAAAACCATGCAACAATATTAAATACAGCCATCAAAGAAATTTAATTGACTATAATTCATAATTTTTTTAGTAATTTAGTTGAATAAGTTGCTATGAAATTTAAAAAAAAGACCATAGGTACTCCAGCTTTAATTCACTTCAAAGAAATTTAATTGACTAAAATTCATGACTTTTAAAGTAATTTAGCTGAATAAGTTCCTATGAAATTAAAAAACCATACTCCAGCTTTAATTAATTTCATGGAAATTTCATGTGCAAGATTCATAATTTTTTTTGCAAAATTCCATTCAAACGAAAATAATTGATATGCCAGTTAAACTCACTAGAAATTTGATTCACAGTTTTTTTCAGATAATATTTTTTATTCATTCATATGCCCACCTGCAACAATTCCTACTAAAATATTGTTCCAATTTTTTCCGAAATTCTTCAGCTCTAATTTTACGCTCAAGCAGCTTTTCAACAGTTTCGCATTAGCAAATTTCATGCATGAAATTCCATTTCTAATTCGGAATTCAACAGCAAAAGTTATGAAAGCCATAAAACTGACCGAAATATTTATGAGGCAGGCAGCGCTAGCAGTTTCTGGCGGCGACGGTGGCAGGCTAACGCCGTAAATAACGTAACAGCTAAAACGTTGCTTCCCGTGTAAATCGCTGTAAATTGCGTGCCTGCTTTGCTGCGCACACGCAAAACGTATAAAATTTTTTACAAGCATTTAACCGAAATACTTGATGAGCATAAAGGAAAAACTATTTTCCTCGCAAAAGATTGCGTTAATCCGTAACTGGGTAATTTTGATTTACACTGAGCAATAATTGGTGAAGAGCATATTATTTTTTCAGATGATGTTTTTTATTTTTGGCGGAAAAATACTTTTAAAATAAATCTTCATCCTTATGGGCACTTCCAATTAAGTCAAGTATGAGTGTGGAGCAAACAGTTTTGAACCTCAACATGAAAATTAAGTGGCTTGATGCTATTTCATGAATTTTTCTTTGATAATTACAACGATCTACATATTACTATAGCAAGGGGAAATTTGGGAAATATTGACTAAATATAAGCCTCTTTGGCTTTTCGCACGTTGGGTGCCACATTTGTTTGCTTTGTACCTGTTGACATACGATAACATTATATGCCACTTTAAAGGCAACTATGAACATATTGTAAAATCACAATCAGATGGCCTTTGGGCTGAATTTCGTTCAATCTCCATACTTGCCAAGGTTCGAGGCCTCTTCCTTACTGGCATGTCCACCTATCGGTCACTTCTTCATACACCATCAATCGCCAGGATAGGAACCCATTCAGTAAGAATGAATAAACTCCAGTTTTATCTACGAAATTGCTGTTCTTCTTCTTTGCCAAACTTCTACAGCAAATTTTCCATTATACAATTTAAGTGAAATTATACTTCTTCAACTTGTATCTTTTCATCTTCAACAAATTTCCTATTATACAATTTAAGTGAAAACATACATACATACATACATACATACATATGTATGTATGTATGCTCATTGTGGGAGCAATTAAGTAACCGCGCTTTTTGCTCTGGACACGTCGCTTTTCCTATCAATCCATTCGCCGTCATCAAGAAAACCATTTGGAAAGTTTGCACAGCAACTGTTGCAGTTATCAATTAAAAAGTGCAGACAACAACATGCAATAAGCAACTTTTTTTCTACAATTAAATTGTATGCGATTGTTTGCAACTTTTCTGTTGTTGTTGTTGTTGTTGTTTGTTGTTGCTCGTTTATTAGCAACAAAACACATTTTCTCATGCTAACTTACAAATATGTTGCAGTTTTTGTTTACGCTGTATGCAACTGTTGTTGTTGTTGTTGGAGTTGGTCGTGCTTTTGTTGTTGTTATTACTTGACGTTTATGCAATAGAAAACACTTTCTTATACTATATACAATAAACTGAACGCAAAGCAAAAAAAAACATGTTGCGATTGTTGCAACAGTTTTTCTTTCTGTTGTTGTTTTTCCTACAATTTAACCAATTGACCAAGTGACCAAATGGCCAACAGATCAACAATCAACAATTTCCCCATACAATCGATACAGATTGAATGCGTTTTTGTGTGGACTGCTGCAAGTAAATCGTATGTATGTGTGTGTGTGTGTGGTACATGTTGCGGTTGCTATTCTGTCCTACACTACAGCGCAACAACATAAACTGTAAAACTTATTGACAATTATGAAAAATTTCCAATGAATATTTCCATCAAAACGTCATTTCAAGTAAAATTATTTCGCCTTCGCCGTCTTTTGCATATGTGCTCTTGCCTGGTGCCTTGTAGCTAGGGTGTCCAGTCCCGGGAAGTTATTTCAATATACGAGTTTTCGGAATTGAAAGTTTAAACTCTGAAAAGCCGAAATACCATACAAAATTTTTCCACAAAAACCACTAAAATGCCAGGATTATGTAATGAAATCCCGCGACCAAATAATGCTCCGGCATGCCGGGTTCAGATTTCCCTGGTTTGGATTTCCTAGTTGTAGCTTTACTGCTACAACTTACAGCAGAAAGACATTTTTCCACGTACAAAACAACCCATCGAATGAGATATGCATTGGACGCCCAGTCCTACGAAACACATCATGATTCAGTGATGCAAGCAGTGTCCACTGTCAGGTGATGCATACCTTCTTAAACGGGCTTGCAAACGAGGCTTAGGCCCATGTTTCATACATTAACTTGTGTGTGCTCATATCCGTCGATTTATGAAGGCTATTTGGCAAAATATTCCCAATTAGGGGAAGTGTTATGGTGAATTGGTATTTTCAAGCATTTTTCAACTGCAAACTTAGATGTGCTCGTATGTTTACAAGACACTGGAAAAATCACAAATCAGTAATATCTTTCAAAATACCAAATTCCTATTGCTACATTCTTCTGAAAACAGAAAAGAGCGTGAACAAATTTACCGTTTTTTAGTACTGTTTCATAAAATTTCTTGAGGAAAAAAAACCAAATAATAACGAAAAGAACTGCATATCCAACAGCTGACTGAAATTATTGCACGTTTTTATGACCGGACAAAGCTCCGATTTTCAGCGAAAAACAACAACAGAAAAGCTGTCTGTGAGAAAATGATGGGCAAAGCTTTACAAGCGTTGGTGACTTTTTTGTGGGACATACAATTCTGGTCTCTTTGATGGGAAAAAACTTACTTGGGAACATTTCCTAATGATCGACATATGTACATATGTATGTATGTATGTATGTATGACTGCAGGCCGACTGACAGCTTGACTCAAATTTGGAGCGTTTGAAAGCAGTTCAGTTCAGATGGTCCCGAATTGGCGGGCCCCACTCGAACTGGACAGCATTCTGCGCCGCATTGGCCATTTGTAAGAGCGAAATGAGCGAACGGTTGCGCGGCAAACTGACTTTTATGGACAATTGTTAGATGTTTCGAAATATTGCGCTGCATCAGAAATAGCCAACTAACCGAGTTACCCAACCGCACCGAATGCAATCATTATTCGAGTTTTTCCCGACGCACCTAGTCTCCCCTCAAGCTGCACAAAAGCATGCACGTTTCTGTGGCATGGCGAAATATTGCGTTTGAACCAAGTTAGCAATAAATTTGGTCAAGCACTGAGAATGCCTTATGCCATATATACATATATTTCTATATATACGCATCCGTTCATACGTGTACTGTCTATTCAATATCACTCTGAATTTTCTCGCGATGCAGCAATATTCTTTGTTAGCTACTATTTTCCGAAAGTAGCATTTTTGTCAGAGAATCGAAATAAAGCTGTTTATCAAATGCAAAGGAAGATGTATAATATAATTTAGAAATAATGTCTCTTTAGATAGAATTGCCTTTTATTTGTCTGTAACAAAATTTGCATGGTGTTACAATCTTTATGCCAAGAATGAAGACCAATTCATGCCAATAGAATTATTTGCCTTCTTCAGCTAAAGGCCTTGCTAGCTGCAAGGTAATGCCCGACCGAAGTTCGGCTTGTTCGGAATTCGTTCGAAATTTGACCTTCGGCTAGAATTCGGCAATTTCGAATCATCGAGTGCCCAAATCTCTTGCATTTTCCACTTGCCCCACCCAGAAATCTATAATTCTTTCAAAACCAACTAGTGCTTTGCATGTATCCCCATACTCCTGTGTCCCCTGAGTGTTGGTTTACCAAAGAAAATTCTGCTTCGATCTCAAAATGACCGAAGTTTTAGCCGAAGCCGACATTTTTTATATTTATTTATGTCATAAAGCTATTAGTCTTATTGCAATGCAATGTAAGATCCTAATTTTCTAAATCTCGTAACATTTATCTCATGAAAAATTACACTACATTTATATCATGAAATGAGTTTTTTCAAAGCGATTGCACGTGGAGGCGTAAGGGCAAGCTTTACATTGAAATCGCTGTTCAATTTTCACTCACAAACGAATGTTCGTAACATGTGCTAGTGCATTGCATAAAATTATTGTGATGCGCGAACTTTTTTTTGCAATTTTAGCACGCAAGACTTGAAATAGTCACACTGTGCGTCGTGAGTGAGTCGACAATTGACTGCCGGCTGCTGCATTGCTTATTGACTCCTGCATGAAGAAATATACTGAATTATAATTTAATATATACACTATTATCATGAAATAGATAATATCAATTATTTAAATCCTAACATGCACCTACGCATTTAAATTGTGGCGAATATTCGCAATTGCAAGATTTATATATTTACGTGTACATTTGAATCTTCGAAATGTCCTTCTTCAGTTAAAGTATCCAAGAGAATAATTTTTGTCCTAACTTCTGTTAAATTATGTATGTACAATTTTTTATTTCATAAAACTCGTTTTCTGAAATTTGCTGCCGGTGAACACCACTTTCATCCATTTCATAAATCTTATTTCATAAAACATTTCATTGCACTAATTTCTGAAATTTCCTAAGAAATTAGTGCACCGACATGTTTGTTGCAACTTTCTACAATACAATACCCACGTACATATTGCAGTTTTGCTTAAAGCTTTTATAAAATTATACAAATCTAGAAAATGTACAGCTTACAGCTCTAATACACAAACAAAAAACTTTCGATTGAAATCAATGTGAAATGTTCACTTTCGCAAATATTTCGAATATATTTTTATAATCATTTGTTTTATGGTTTATCAGCAGGGCTTGCACCGACTGCCCTCATACATAGTTTCGCATTTGCTTATCTCGTATATATGTACATATAATATGTGTTCCAGAGGCCCCGCAAAGTTAGTTTGAAGCCGCTCGTATGTTTCCAATCTTACTAAACTATGCATATGCACTAGCGGACGGACTTTCTCAAATGGAATCGGACCTTTAAGAGGGTCTACGTGATATCAAAGGTAAGAAGGAAATGGTTTGAATGGGAGAACCAATTGGAATGTGTTCGCAAATTATTGAGGATTACAAATATCTTGAATTTAGTTCAAGTTTGTAACTATAATTTCTGAAATGAACAGTATACATATGCGGCGCCGCGACTGAAAGATTCGGAGCCCTACACTAAACAATTTCGAGGCCTTTTTCAGCAAATGATTTGCCTTTTTTCGTCGATGTAACGCAATCAAATACAGCAAAAAGCGCGTCTAAAAGACAATAAAACGCTAAACAACAAAAACTGCTCTTTGCTTTTTCGCTGACCATTACGAATTAAATTTTATTTAAATCGATTCGGCGGGCTTTCATGGCAGATACAATTTGATCATTCCGTCCATTTTCACTCTCGTTAGTAGATATTTCTCTATTGACATTATGGCAAAGTCCCTAAGCCGCTAAGCCGATCGCTCAACATTGTTGAACGCTACATCGCTACTTGTCTTTTCGAGGCTCCGAAAATTTGGATACCCTACGCTAGAGCGTACTTAACATATAGGGTAGTCGCGGGGCCTTACATATGCCAGAGATCAACAGCAAATCAAAGTTCGATTTAAAATTCAGTAATTTTGCTCATGTCAATTATTTACTAAAACAAACAACTTGAATTCCCTAAAGCGCCTCCAGCCCTTTTAAGCAGTCTGAGTGAGTGTGTGTTTGTTTGTTAGTTTTTGATTACAAATATAAATATGTACATACATAATGTGCTCAAAGGTTTCGTTTTATTCAGCATGCGAGTTGCAATTACCAGCAGCCTGTAATCAATTAAATTTGTATCTAGATTCGTTTTGAATGATCACCAAACGCACCATTACAGTGCACACCCTAGCCGCAAGAGTATGCCAATCTGTCGGACTGTCGCCCAATTACTTACTCCATGTCGTTCACACTATGGAAAAACTAATTATTCAACTCTTTTTCAATTATGTATAAGAGAGCGCATAAATTTGCATTTTACAATAGGAAACAAAAACAAAAATTACAAGTTAATTCGTAATGTGAACGGGATAAGAATATTTTTGTATAAACCTAATAGTCACCAGCAGAAATGCTTGAATCTCGCCTCCTTAAAAGCCATATTTTCAAAGGATGTACTCTACTAGACGGAGACGTGTATTTGTATAATTAGATTAAAGCAACTATTTGCGATGAGAAAAAATTAGTTCTTAGTAAAGAGAAATAAAAGTCAGTATACCACATTAACCCAATCTCATATACATATGTATCACATCTTTTGCAGAATGCCGTTTTTGCTATTGTCACAGATATTCGCTAGTAAGGTTTGTATAAATTCCAGAAATCAAATTGTTGTGAAACAATCTTGCAGCCAATGCCTCAGCAGTAAGTAGTGTTAAATTTTGCTATGTCAGCATTTTAGTTTTCGAATAGTCGGCAGAACGCTTGTAAATAATACCCGAAGTTCTTCTACTATGTGTATATGTACATCAGAGACGGTCAAGAAAAAGTATTTCGACGGATCCGATTTCAGAGTTTCATTTGTTGTTTATTGCAGACACATACATACATATGAATTTGTAGCAGTACCACTTTTGAATGCGAGGGGGAAATAAATTTATCAAGTAAAAACGTTTTCCCCCTGGAAAAAGAAACAATTTAAAAAAATACAAAATTTCTTCATAGGTTATAAAAACAATAATTGGAAACTCCAATTAATTGTTATTTCTCCTTTAAGTTATATGACAAAACTTAAAGCATAATGATTTTTCTTGAGGTTTATGTTTTGTTCATTAAACTCATGAATAGCATTGTTTTATTATATTCATTATATAAAAATTATGTTCATTCATATACAAATTTAAGTCATTTTTAGAAAACCAAAACTTTTAATGGTTGAATTATAAAATTTTGACCCAACAATCACTGAAGAGTTTTAAAAAACTTTTTTAAGTTATCGTATGCAAATGGAAAAATTCCAACAACATTAATCAAACGAATTTAAATGAATTATAAGCCGATTTAAATATAGTTTTATGTAATTTTAGATATAAGTATGATGTCGCATAAAATATTTGGTATCGCAAATTTATAAATTGTTAGCTTTTTGAAGCGTACAACCTTTTCTTTATACTTTTCTATAAATTGAAAATAGTATGAACATTCTAATTTAATGTACTACTATTTATTCCCTTATATTTTTTCGTTATTGTGCCGTTCTTTAAATTTCTTTAATGGTCGGCGGAAGATTCCCTCTAAAATTTCGAACCGCCACTGGTGCTTTTCATATTTCAGTATACTCCTTCACAAAGAACTGCAATTCTTTAAAAATATATGTTTATCCGATCTCCCAATGTCGTAGTGTTAAAGCCATTTGAAATTGTTTACATAATATGCCGGGGCACCGCACGAACAAAGATAACATCATAACCGAGCGGAAGCTACAGAACGCTCTTGCTTTATGTTTACGTTACTGGGCTCAAGTGCGGTGTTTGCAGTTTTTAAATTAAAATCGTCAGAATTTGCGCCGTCAGTCAGGCATTCCCAAACTTGTTTCAAATTAAAATAAATTTTTTACAAATCAAATATCTTGCACTTAAATTTTCTTTCAGGTGTTATGGGCCGATTTTACGCACAAGCAACTTTCTCTAGCGCCCTTAAGGAGAGGCATGGCGACTTGAAATTCATAAAGAAAAAATTTCGAATAGCTGGCCGCATTAACAATTAAGATGAAATGATTATCGTTATATTTATTTCCCTTCATATCCATGTCACAACGAAAACAAAGAACAACAACCATGATCGGTCAAAGCTTTAGCAATGCTTCTAGGGATCGATGCCAATATATTTTGCAAGCTGTATAGCTAATTCTTATTAGTAAAAAAAAAGGTTGGGTACAACTGCAAGTCAAAATTGTATTAATATCAGCCAATATATAGCTCAGAATAAGTGCTGTGCGCGAATGGCCCAAAGCTCAAGGGATTCCCCATATTCTGTTTATTTCACAATTATAATTGAGAACAACAGTCGGAGAACAAGCGATAAAAAAATTATCAGTGCTGCCAGTGTTTTCAAAATCAATATACATTCATTCCGTAAACAAATTTATTTGTCAAAATTATCCCCTTGATTTCGCAACTGGTGATGGAGATTACTAATCTAGATCCAAATAATGCTTGTCCTACATTCACACAGGGTCGATAAATTGTTAGAAGATTTTGGATGATTGCTTCATATTCGGCTTCATCTTTCCCCCGAAATCGTGTATTCGGCTTAGGGATCGACTTAGTCGAAACATACTAGTCGCCTTCGGCTAAGGCCAGAATTTTGGCAGAATAAAATTTAAAACATCCCTGCTTTAGCAGATGTTTATGTAGAAAATCTAATTCAGCGCTTCGCAAGGTAAAAACAATAAATTGTCACAGTGATATTCGGCGTCAGCCTCAAAATTATGTTTTTGGCTTCCCTCAAAAAATCGATATTAGCTGGATTTACATGATACAACATGTCTGAGAAGATGTCTTGATGGCAAAATATTTCTTTAACCATCACACATTTAAGCTTGAAACCAACTAGATTTGTGGAAAACAATCACAAATTTGGCATCACAGGAATAAAGCGACAGTGATGCATACTTGGTCCATTCCACCAGATTTTGTGCAATTCGAAATTTGAATAGAAAATCCATAATTATTTAAAAATTTAACAAATTTAAAATTATTAATATTTAGATTGATTATAAATACGTACAGCAAACGCCATATTAAAATACTTATTTTATATATGTACTGTATTAAAAGAAATTTATAAAAATGTATCTGCAATACAATGCATCTCGTGATCTGAGGCATAATAAAATTATTTTGTAGAAATTTTTTTACATTTAGAAGCACCAAAGTCAAATAAATTATTACAAAGAATTGCAATAATTCTGTATTTTGGTGGAATTTTATATTTTAGCGCTGGCATCACTGGTTGCGAGTAAGCGAGTGGATGCTAACTGTTCCCGTGAATTCAGTCCAGTTAGTTTCATCGGCGTGTTCGGTTTAAAACGGGATCTTACATAAATTCAAAAATAGAAGTGCCAAGCGCGTGAGGAAATTTTAAATATGGCTAATAATTTTAACAAGAACCCTTACGAGGCCATTGTCAACGATTTGGATGCAGTGCATAACGCTGAATATAGCGTTGCAACGGCACCGCCACCACAATATTCACAACAACCGGTACAACCACAACCGATGTCGATGCCAACGTCTACTGCTAGCGCATCGGCTCCAATCAACATAATGACGGGCTTTCCGCCAATGACCAATGGAAACCCACCGGTGGGTCCACATTCTACGGAGTTAACTTGTCCACAATGCCGCTCCCGTGTAAAGACAAAAGTTCGTCATCGTTCGACAGCTAAAACTCATATTGCATGCCTCTTGCTCAGTTGGACCTGGTAAGTTTTGCGACCGGGCATAAATCTGCGCAATCTGCGCCGTACTACGATAATATCTGTGGTCACAAACCATAACCGCCTAAGTCGAAATTGAGTTATTAATGCTGTAAAATTTTCATATTTTTTCCCCCTTTTTATTTTAAATTTAGGCAAAGGATAGAAGTAGAAGTACCTAAATGTCTGATAAGGACTTTCCTTTATCAAAATCTGCGAGTATGTTCATTTTATCTTGTAAAGAAAATTGTTTTTTTTATTTCATTTTCACTTAAAATTCATTTTACAAGGTACAAGTCGAAGACGAAGCCAGAGACATAAATATAACTCGCACTTTGAATGAAAAGAATGAGAGATAAATTAAAGCCTACTACGAGAGAAAACAAAAAATTCGAATTTCGTATTATCGAACGATAAAATTTTGCGAAATTCGTACTATAGAACCGTCTGTGAGAAAATACTGCGTTCGTATATATTGTACATTCGTGCAAACGAGCTTTCGTATTACTGAATGTCGACTGTATTTGGAAATATAAAACTTGCAGGAATTACCCAAAGGCTAACGCATCGCATGTATGAACACTATTACAATTTTATTCAAAATAAGATTGTAACATACATACGTTTAAGCAAAAGGCACAGCCGCTATTACTTCCCGAAAAATCGTTCAAAATAACCCTAGATATGTATTGTACGCATACATGAAAAAAACTCTGAGTGGCCTCCAAAGATCGGCTAAATGTTTACCCGGCGTCTCCACTTGCAATTTTTTATAAAATTCAGTTCAATGTAACGCAGTTCATTTCAGACATGAGACCACTTTTTTCACAGGGCTCTTATTTCATGAGATATGCACAAATTGCAGCCAGTGGAGACGCGCGGGGTGTTAATTCTATTAACGTGGAAAGAATAATGTCATGAAAGCTTGAAAACGAAACTGCAATATACCCAGCTTTTGCATCTGAAGAACCGCCTTATAATATGTCATTTTCCTTGTATTCTACTTTCAGTTGCTGCTGCTGTTTGCCATATTGCATGGACTCGTGCCGTAATGCAAATCATTTTTGTCCCTTTTGTGGTGCCTTTGTTGGAACTTATCAATCGTAAACGTGACAACAACAACAACAAAATTGTATCAGAAGGGAAACAGACAAATTGAAACTACCGAACGGTACCATTCGAACCTTTTGAAGTATACGGTTGACCACAGGGCACTTACATTTTGATTACTTCCTATAATATAATTTAGTTTGCATAAAAATGTACTATGCAATTTCACTTATTATTATGAAATGTTTGTAAAACTTATAAGTACACTACAAGATTAAACTTGAATTAATAATTTTCAAAAATCTATTGTGCTGAAATTATTTGTGAGTTAAAAGAGTTTAAGGTAAAGTTTATTTTACCAAATCTAGTTGCTTAAGCCAAGACTAAAGTAAGGCAAACAGTGGACTGATGTACTAAATGTCACAAAGATCGATTAGATGAATATACATTTTCACTGGAAACCTTCAAAATTGTTTAGTACTCTTTTTTTTTATATGCATACATAAGTGTTCCGGTAGTCGTGTGGGAGAAAGCTAATGGCATAGAACGTGGCGCGGCGATAAGAAACCTTCATAGGCAAATCATGAAAAAATACAATAGCAATTTTCTCCAGAAGTTCAGGACGAAAGAAGGCGATGGAGAAAGAGAGTGTTAAAGGCAATGGAGGCAATTCCGATTGAGGATATGGAAGCTGGCCAGCAGTGTGGTAGAGCGAATGGCTGTTTTGTTGATCCTTTTGCACGCACAGCCCAAGCAGCGAGCATATAACTCCGCCACACATACATAAATGTTGATGTAATTCTGCTCGGTTCGCTGCTCGCTGGCATAGCTCTGCTAAATAGGTGTGCTGAGACACAAACCACGAGAAGTCGAAGAACAGGAAAACTGCGAGCTTTCAAACCGAACATCCCATACCATTTTCATTCTCTGTCTGGTCCTGCACTTAAGTGTCAAAATCGAAAATTGCAGCCCTGAGCTTCAGTTTGAAAATTATCAACAATCGATAACAGTGCATCTCTATTAACATAGAGTACTCTATGCTATTAATCCGGTTTCCGAATTGTTTTGCAGAAAGACAAATTTTTCCTTTACAACTTCCTTTAAAAATGAAGTTTTTTAAAAACCCTATTTTAAACGTAGATAAAAATGAGTTTTTGTCACAATGACGGAAAGCGAAAAAAGTTCAATACATTGGCGAAAGACGGAAGTTGCGCCAACGAGGCATGCGCAAACGTTTGCGATGATCGCTGCAGCAGCAATAACAACCACAAGAACGAAGGCATTTTGTGTAGATGTTGCAACAGACGCAGAAAAGGTTGCTGCTTCACGCCCGGACACAGGTAAAGGAAACGTAAGAAGTTGGTTTCTATTGCACGTCGTTAGATTAATTTAGCACAGAAAAAACAGCTTTATAGGCAAAATAAGTGATAAATCGTATGTTTAACAAATTGCGCATTTCAGCCGTACTTCATATAACCGCCAGTCCACGGCAAGTTAAGACTCAAATTGCAAGAATTTCCTATATGCCGTCTGGCGACGCAGCATTGCAGAACCATAACTCCTCAAACAAAATGTTGAAAGTGGCAAACGTAGTAAAGCCCTGCACAGAAACCCCTCTAACAACGCCACAAACCCAGGGGACGCAAACAACCACACAGGAGGAGTTCATCAAAAAGAAAGACGAACGCGAACAGGAAATACAAGCTATACAAAATATGCTCAACGAAATAAAAAATTCGCCAAAAAACCAAGAAAAAGAAGATCTCCCAACAACTAAAATCACACACATTCCAAAAGACAACATAAATCCATCCGTCACACTCACACACCGACGTTCCAAGAGTGAACTGCTTATTGATCGTCCGAAGGCAGCAACTGCTCGCCGCGATACAAAACGCACAGGCACAGCCAAAATGCGCTCTCGTTCCAGCCAGCCTCCGCCCACTATATCTAATGAGCTGTTGCCGGAGAAAAAAAAATCGTATAATGTTGAGGAAGCCCGACGATTCATGGAGGAGCAAAAGATGAAAAGACGGTCGACACATTACGCCCTTCCGCTATTCCAAGCGAATGGCGAGAAAACGGCGTTGGAAAAGGAGCAAATCAGAAAGCGTTTGGAAGAGTTACGCAAAAGTTCGCGAGCGATTGTCAACAAAAATATCAGAAAGAAACGCTCTTCCCCATATGATGTGGCAAACACTTGCACACACATTCCCACAGCAGAAGGAAGTGAAAGAGACCAACGTGACGCCGTTGGCGGAGCAAGTCCTAACAAAGCGGCAAAAATTGAGAGCATCTTTAAGCCACCACCGCCCAGAAAAAAAATCAATAGATTGTCTATACAAACGGCAAGGAGTACCCAAAATGCAGAGAGCAAACTATCACTCGAAATTCAGAAGCCTGAAAATGAAGTGGAAGCTCAAAAACTGACAACAAAAACAACAGTGGAGGCCTTACTAAAAGCAACAGCCTTCAATAGCAATCCGAATCCGCTTATGGAGAATCAAAAGCGTATTGGCTTGTTGCGTAAGCCGGAAACCAAGGACCACTCTTTTAGTGCAATAAAAGAGTTTAGTTTCGATAAGGAAAATGTGGCGCTCGAAATGATGACGCCACAACTCACAGTACCATTGGAGGCTCGTATTAAAGACAAACTCTTAATAACAAATCCGGCAGCAATGCCAACGAAAGAAGAAGAATTAAAGGTTAAAACCATCACCGTTGAAGATGTACAGCCAAGGCCAACTTCGGCGCGTTTAAACACGCGCGATTCCGTACGCGAAAAAACAACAGAAATGCAAGATGTACCAAAACTTTACAGCGAGATGAAAGAAACAGCCAAGGAAGATGCTGAAGAGCCCAAGGTACATGAACAGCTAAAAGAACGCGCAGATTTGCCTTACTGGCTCCGGCCAAGCACAGTACAAATATATCCCTACAACTTTATAATGGCTGTGCGTCGCAAGCTGGAATCGATAACAAATCCTCCGCCACTGCCAACGCAACCAGCAACACACATCACCACTAACAAAAAGAATCAGCTCACGTCTACCAGTGATTTGCGTTGGAAAAAATGCGTCGACACACCGCTCTCCTCTGTACCCAAAGAGCGTGTTATGGAAGCGCAGCGCAACGTGAAGCGACGCATCGTGACGAATGATCTGAGTGAATCTACAGAAGAATCGTTGGCTACGTACTCGCGTAGCCCAATCAATCGAAGTAAATCGGCAACGGCGGGAGTGGCACCGGCAAAATCATTCAACGAGCAGCTGCACAAGTCGCAAACACTTTCTGATCTCCATTCCAATTTTAGTTCAATCTCCATACAACTGGCCACTTCTAACACCGTGTCTGAAATGTCGTCGATGAAATCAGAAGTTGTGCTTGTATCAAAAAGCAAGTGCCGATCAGCCAGTGCCGATGGCAGTGGGGCACAGCGTGACTATGAAGACACCACCACTGTGTCCAGTTCCATTTTCAACAGTCCCGAGAAGAAGCCACCCAAAGCAGAACCCAACGATGATTTTGAATTTGTTGCACCTAGACCGCTGTCTCTGAAACGGGTTGAGAATTTGAAAATCTCATCTAAAAGTAAGACAAGGGCAACTGTTCACAGCAATCGCGTTGACTCAAAGCAGGCCGATAATGACAATAGCTCGAATAACGCACTGCAAAATGAAGAGCAAGAGACCACTTCCAATGTGGGTATTGATTTCAATCAGCTGCTTGACGATTTCAACCGCAGTCTCTCCCAAGTAATTGAAGTGAATGAACAGCTGAAGAGCACGCTCGACAAGTCCCATCAAATCTTCAGTCCGAGACCTAGCAGTGCAACGTCTGTGTCCCAATCGAAACCTGCAGTGCAGGACGGGCCGCAGGCCACCGATGTGGAATATACAACTGACTTTGAGGAATCTTCTCCACACGCTATCGAGCAGGCGGTCAAGCAGCGTGTGGAAAAGATGCATACGAGTCTGCACCAACGCAAACGAAATCTATTCGAAATTGCGAATGTCGTCAAGCCACTCTTAACGTCGCCCAAATCAGAAGAAGTTGATAGTGCTGGAGAGAAGGAAGAAGAGAATGTCATGAATTTAGATTTGGAAAACTTGACTCTCTCCAGTGGGGGCAAGTCCTCAGAATCTAGTACGCAGCAAATAGAAACTATTGCAGATAGTGAAAGTGGGCAGATATCCATAAGCAAACACGAAAAGCGCTTGCAGGTCATTGAGCGCTTAAAAGAAAATCTAAAACAATCAATTTTGAATGCAAAGACGAATGGCGACGTAGGGGATAAACAACAGAATGTTCCCAGTCCAGCGAGTGTAATAACGGCGCAAACTTCCAGTCTTCATTCCAATCGAAATGATTCACGAACCAGTGCAACAGTTGCACACTCCTCCCGTAGTTCTTCGTACACGCAGCATAGACAAATGTCGCAGTCCGAAGTTGAAGCGTCGAAAGAAATGGAATCACCACAACTTCAGACGTCCTGTTCAACGGCGTTATCGGACAACCCCAACTCGCCAGCTATGCAGCAAGCTACATCCATGAAAAACGAACACAACGCGACACCTAGCTTTGTGGTGAATGCACAGGACTCCAATTCACCAGCATCTCAAAAGTTTAGTCACTCCGATAGCATCTCTGAGAAATTGCAAATTGAACTTGGCGCTTCTAGCAAGGACGATGAAAGCGCCAATCGCAAATTGACCACGTACACTGCAACACATCGCGAGTTTTCTTCAAACAGATCGCATGACGATTTCGTCACGTCCCATGTGAACCTCTCACGTGGTGATTTTCTCATGAATTTTAATGATAACGCCGTAGCCAATGAGACTCAATTTCAAGCGGCCATTAAAGCCGCAGATTCAATCGAACTTACACACGATACGGGCGATGCTGACGCAGCAGGCAGTAGCGGCAATCTCTCCGCTGCGCCTCCCAGCTATAACACTGTAGCCTCAGCGGCCTCAGCAACAACACAGAAATTCAAATTACCCACCAAATGTGCAAAATCCACTAAACAAGCCATCGGTAGTGAAATTGTGGCCTTCTTTAATAAGTCCGATATGGAAACGCCTAAATTCTCCTCACGCCAGAACGACGGTAGCCTGTCGGAGTCATCATTGAACTATTCGAGCGTTGGTTTGGTAAGTATTTGATTTTTTGTTAGACTTTAAATTTGCATTAATAATTTTCAATTTTTTTCTTACAGTATGAGAAACTAATACAAACAGAGACCACAAAATCCGAACATCTCACTGCACTCCTGCGTTTGCGGGAAAAGGCTTTAATCGATCGGACTAAAGGACAAATCGCTTGGTTAGAAATGCAGAAGGAACGTTATAAGGCCAAAGGTTTCATGCAACAAATTGCAGCGATAAAAAAGAAACAACGTGGCATCCTGATGAAAATGGAAAAGGAACGCGAGGAAATCAAGAGGTAATCTAATTCATGTTGCTTTTTGTATGCGACTACAACTACACTGGCCAACACACATTTTGGCGCAGCTGCTTCTGTGAATTGAGTGCGTGGAATTAGAGTTTTGCTGCAACAACTATTTTTTTTTTGTATTTACATATGCGAACCTTAAACGCCAAAAATATATTAAGTATACATAGAGTCATTAACCATCATCCAGGAACATCGAAAAAAGTCAAAAACATATCCATTTTTTGCGTATTCTCCAAACATCGATGCTCTCTAATCAGTAGGTACAGAACAAAAATAATGGGCATTTTCAATATCATTAAACGTGAGAGCAATTCAAAATATGATAGCTTTTTTATACTTTCGATAGCTTCGTTTCTTTGGCCCCTAGTCGCTCAGGGGTGAACTTTAATCCAAAAGTAGATTTTCCTGCCAAAAAAAGCCAGCACTGCTTGTGTTTTTAAAGCGTTTTTATTAGGTCGCTTTCTTGTCTGTTTGTTTGTTTGTTTGTTTATTTGTTTGTTTGTATGTCCCGTACAAATCTTGGAATTAATTTTAAAGTAACTTCCCGATAAGCTAGACTTGAAATTTTCAACATAGCTCAGAACTGGATGACAATGCAATATTATATCAAAATTTTTTCTGTGTGGGCGTAGCACCGCCCACAAATAATGAAATACTTTTTATCTCGGCACTTGTATAAGCAATGTTAACGAATTTTGGTATATTGATACATACATTCGTTTCCAACATTTTTCCTAAATGTGGTTGGCGTTGGACAACGGGGCGTTGCCCCGCCTATACAACTCCAACTTAAGGAATGCTTTATCTCGGCTAATTTTACAGCAATATCAATATCAAATTTGGTATTGAGGTGTTAATAGTCGTTTCTTACATTCCTGTCATATGTGGTATGATGTAACTCACGACACTCAAATTCACTACAATCAAATTCACCACGCCCAAACTCACCACGCCCAACTCACCACACTCAAACTCAACACATTCAAACCCACCACGCTCCAACTCTGGTATATTGGTACATACATTTGTTCCTTTTAATTGGCCTGCTATAAAAAAAAAAAAAACAATTTAAAAAAACTACCTACCAACCCATAATTTAAAAAACGATCACTCTTTTTATTGGCCCAGTTTTAAAACCATTTAACCCTTTCAACACGGTTGTGCGCTCAATATCCATATTCAAAATATCTTTCATTACTAGAATCTATTTGCAAAAAAAATTATTTAAATAAAATATTGTGGTAACTGGTTGACAAATATTGAACACATGAGCGCCCCAAGCTTTTATTAATAGTAAGATACAGGTGACTTGGAAACAATTTATTTTCTACTTTTTAGTACATTAAATAAATTAAAGCTTATTTTTAAAAAGTTTTTTTTTATATAATTTTATTTTTACCGCAGACAGATAATAAGCAGACCATGGCAATTTTTTCCTGCCTACCCTCTATTACCATTGGAGTGGGGTATACAAACTAGAGCTAATGCAGTAAAACTAACATCAGCTAAGAACGATATTTCCAAATTAATTAAAAAAACGCAAGAAGATTGTGAAAATCTACATCTTATTAGACCAAATTAAATTAAAATTTTTTGTACTTATTAGAATTTATAATTGTTTATCGCATACCAGAAACAACTTTCACTATCATCAGAATACAAAATGTCACTACAACCAAATTAATGACATAACTAATTCTTCTTAAATGCCGAACAAATTACATTTTAAACATGAGCGTACAAATTTTGTACACACGTTTTGTTGGCTCAGCCAATATTTCAGTTTGATGTTATCATTTCCGTTATTTGTACACAATTTCTCAGATGAAAGCCACATATAAATTTTTTTATATTCTAGTGAATTTATTTTCTCCACACTACTGCATTGTAGCGACGTCTGTGCGTCTCACTCGTTTCATAGGCCGCTAAACAAGATCAAAAAATTATAATTGAGGCGCCAATTTGACGCACCCAAGTGTACTCGTGCTATAGTATATAAAGTCGTAGTAGACCGCAAAAGTAGGGTGTCATGTTTTTCAGTTTTGTTTTTCCCGCCGCTCTCTGCTCCACTCTCTTTAAAACTCTCTCAATTTGTGTGTCGCTCTGTAATGGAAACTAAATCTCGATGATTTATTTTACAAACGCCGCTGACTTGGCAAGCGTTTCAAGCGCATAAATTTAAATGATCATAAAACGGGCAGCAGATAAATTAACTTAAGAAAAACAAAAGTATGAAAGGATCGCACAAACGAACAAATGCTATATGTGTAGATCGTTGTTACTTTTAGTGGTTGACATTTTCAATTGAATTATATCGCATTAATTTCGGATTTTTGAAACCATTTAATTTATTTTACAGCACATTTTGCTTCTGTTATTTTAAGGATAATCATATACATAAAAGGCAAGCGTCACCCTCCGTGCCCCATATCTACTGTAATTGCTCGAAATATTTTTATTTCAAACTTTTCAAATTTTCAAACTTCAAAAATAAAGTGACAAATTATCAAGTAAACGAAAAATTGAAATTTGGGATGAAACTTTATGTGAGGCCGCAAACGAAAAAATGCCGCAACAATTTCGAGAATTATTCGCGTATCTCTATGTACTTGCCGCACCACCAAATGTGCCTGAGTTATATGCAAAGTACAAAAAGGAACTTTATTCAGATTTTGTACATCAACATGGATGTCACACAGAATGCTGCACTAATTCCGAAAATTTCGCTCTTCAACAAATTCAAGCTTTACTTATAATTCATGGTAAACAAGTAAGGAAGCATCAGTCGGGTTTCACCGACAGATTAATACCCTACACCTGAAATTGTGGGTGCTTTAAAAAAAATGGTAAAAAATGTTCAGACTTTGGACTGCATACTCCTTCAACAGAACAAATGAGGTTTCCAACTTAATATAATACTCAGTACGAAAGGGAAAGAAGTGAAGCAATGAAAGCGTCTTTAAATGAACAACAAAAGGTAGCGTACGATAAGATAATTGCTGCAATTGAAGATCATGATCGAGCAAGTAGATGCTTTTACCTGAATGGCCCGGGTGGTTCTGGAAAAACTTATGTATACAAGTTACTCCTTAGTACTATACGAGCACAGGGAAACGTGGCACTAGCCACAGCATCGACCGGAATTACGGCCAACCTTTTAAATGGTGGTAGAACTTTTCACTCACAATTCAAAGTAGGTACCTATTCCTGTATTTGAAAACTCAGTTTCATTACTAAGAATGAACAGCATTGATGCGGATCTGATCAGAATGGCAAAAGTTTTAATATTAGATGAAGCTACAATGACGGCAAATAATTCAGTTAATTACATTAACAAACTTCTTCAAGAAATTATGGGAAATGAAAAGCCTTTTGGTGGGAAGGTCATAATTTTTGGTGGAGATTTCAGGCAAACGCTACCAGTAGTACCTCGTGAAACCAGATCTGCAATTGTGCAAGCCAGCATTAAATTCGGCAATGTTTGGGATAAATTTGAGATATTAGAATTAAGTCACAATGTTCGGTCTATTGATCCGATTTTTAGCGATTGGCTACTAAACTTAGGAAGCGGAGATCTTACGAATGACCACGGCTTGCCTGAAGATATTATAGAAATTCCTGATCACTTTGTTTGTAAAGGTTCGCTCATAAAAGAAATTTTTGGCGACACTTTGAGTGCTGATAATGTAAATCAATACTCCAAGATGGCTATACTGTGCCCAAAAAATTCTGATGTAAATGAAGTTAATGAGCATGAGATTCTCAAAATTTTATTTGGTGACACAATGACATACCTTAGCACGGATTCTATCGAAGACAGTGATGATAACGATAAACAAAATTACCCTGTCGAATTTTAAATGACTGTTGTCCATCAGGAATGCCGTTGCATAAATTGAATCTCAAAATTGGAAGTGTTATTATGCTTCTTCGAAATTTAAATACCAAAAGAGGTCTCTGCAATGGGACACGTCTAGCTGTGAAAAGCCTTAAGGCTAATTTAATAATTGCACAAGTTTTAACAGGCACTGCCGAAAAAGAGATAGTTTTTATTCGAAGAATCGATTTAGCCCCTACAAACACTGAACTGCCTTTCACTCTGCGGCGCCGACAATTCCCCATTAAATTGGCGTTTTCATTAATACATCACCAGAAATACATCTCAAGGTCAAACATTGGGAAAGGTAGGAGTGTTTCTAAAAGAGCCGGTATTTAGTCATGGGCAATTTTATGTAGCCATGTCTAGAGTCCAGCGATCTGATGACGTAAAACTATGTATTATAGAGGGAAATGGGCAAGGGGAGTTGATTGAAAATTCTAAAAAGATTTTTACTACTTAGAAACGTTGTATATAAGGAAGTTTTAGTAAAATAATTCCACCGTATTATTATTAATTGTTATTTCAATAAAAAATGTTGTGTATATTGATTAATTTTTTGTCGATTTTTTTTCTCAATGATATGAACCCGTCGTAGGACGGGCTTTTTTACCCTAGTATATAATAATATGGTAATAGTCAATAATAACTTGTTACCGGGTTACAACCTGGCATAGGGCGTCTCCCTGCGCGCCCCTGCTATACGCGCACCTTAATCAGTCTGAAATGTCAAGCGTGGCCAGTGTCTCCTCTAGTTAGTCTTCCCCGCGCGCTGTCTCCGTCCACCCACTGCTACCTCAAATACTTTCTTCGCTGGAGCTCCCTTCTTCCATACGAACGGCATGACCCAGCCAGTAAAGCTGCTTTATTCTGATGCGACTGACAATGTCAATGTCCGCGTTGAGCTTGTAAATTACGTGCTTCATCCAACGCAGATCTTCCGGAGCATTTTTCTCTCGAACACTCCAAGAGGGGTTGTATCAGTCTGCGAAATCACTCATGCTTCTGCACCATAAAGCAATACGGGGATGATGAGTGTCCAGTAGAGCGTTAATTTTGTCAGGCGAGCATGCCGAGTCCGTAGTAGTACCTCTCGTCAAGAGTTAATCTCCGCTTCGTCTCGAAGCTGACATTATTTGTGGTGGTAATGGCGGTGCCAAGATATGTGAACTCCTTGAAAGCCTTACGATACGTAAGTAAAAACACCGTGTAAGCGAAGCAATCGGGTGAAAACCCGTGCCAAAAAGGCGAATTATGGGGGAATATGTTTAAAAAAAACAAACCTGATTTACTTATATGGCCACTCCAATCTGTTGCCGATTACGGCCTCACTTACAAAGTCGGTCCAGCCCTTCAACTTTCCGCGCGCCTTCTCCAGGCCCTGGTTCCAAACTTCGATAGCGCTTCTTCAACTTGGTCCCCCTATCGAAAAATCCATGCTAAAATAAACAGTTTAAATCAGGATAAAGTCTGCATTGGCCTTTTTGTAACTTTAAAACTTTTTCTATCAATATTTTCAGATTTTCACATTGCGAACTCAACTATGTATGTATTTAAGAAACCTAAATTTGCATAAGCCATGTTAGTCTTCCTTAATTACTTTGTGTAGGGAATTACTATATTGTTGGAAACCGTCTGTAGCATGCTCGCTTGTATTGTTTTATTTTAATGTTTTTGGGGGAAAAGCATCCCACGGAAAAGAACGTCGCGCAAAATTAATATTGACAGAAGAGCAGGCAGCCAGACAGGCGCGCAGACTGCAGACAAGACAGACGCCGAGCACGGACGAACCGACGAGCTCCATGCAACAGATTCGAGCCAGCAGCCGCGCACAAATTTAAAGAAAGTCCAACTAACGGACGCACTTTGATGTTCTGCTGCTTGCTGACTGCTCACTGCCTCGTCTTTCATTTTCCGTTTTTCGAATGCGTATATGAACAGAAAACGCTTTGTTTTTGGCTCTGTTGTATTTCATGCATGGTTTTTCGCAAGACAGGACAAATGATGTTTGCCTCACTCATAAATTTTTAGCTCATAATGCTCCAGTGTCAGTTACGGGAGTCGAGTGAGTTCAAGCGCCACTGCCGCCACATACGTGAACGGTGCATCCCAACTAAATCGTGATGTCTCCGGATTATTTTATGCTCGTGCATACTAAAAATAATGCGAGGGGGTAGAGTGAGAGAGAAAGAGAGACAGGAAGCGAGGCGCATACTCTTATTTTGTTCTCAGGCACTTCTACAATAATTTTCTTGGTTTTGTTGTTGTACGATCAAGTAAAGCGATCGTACAGTGGTGCTTTTCAGTGATTCGTCCCATAGACAAAATTCACAACCAAACAATTTTTATTTATACCTTTGAAATGTTAATACTCTGACAAAGAAAATCCCAAACAAATAGAGCTGCCCAAAGTCGACAAAATTGTCCATTTTCCTTTTGGAACAGGCTTTTTTAGCTTTCTAGTGAATTGAGTTTAAAAAAATATCTGAAAAATAAGTCATAGAATAGAACCAGTCAAGGAAGAAAGCTAGGCTTAATCCTTGGTGTAATCCCGTGTAGGCTTTTTTCAACTAATGTGGTTTAATCCTAGAAGTATGAAAAAAATGAATACAAGCGGAAAAATCATAAGCGAAATTTATTAATATCACATGTATTTTGACACGAAACAATCCTTTTTAAAATTGCTTATGTCAAGATGACTAAAGGAACAAAATTTCATAAAATCAAATCGATCATTCTTCTGCTATAGCTGGGCAAGTATGACAAAAATTTTAAATCAGATTTCTCAGAGATCCAAAGGTTCTCAATTATTGTAGAATAATAATAAATCCTTAACTTCAAATAAATAACAATTATAAATCATATTTGAGTGAGAAAATTTACTAGCACATGCAATTTTATCGAAATTGGGTACTTCTTTCTAATTTTGTGTCATGATTGTATGATATCGAATCACTGTGTAAACGCAACGATCGCCACCCTCTGCCGCAATTTCCTGCACAAATGCGCTCCGCGGCTTCCCCCATGCCGCAGCCATATCTGAGTGTGTGTGTGTTCATTCATAAATGTCTAGCGCCAACGTTTCTGTTTACATTTTGCCTTTCCAAGATCACACTACGTCTACGTGCCGCTCTCTTTGCTGCGCACTCTCTCCGCACGCGTCGCCTCTCTCGATCGGCAGCACAGCATATCTGCTGCCGTATCTGGGCGCACGCTGCTGGCCCCACTCGCTCGTCGATGGCGCACCAACACCGCCAGAGTACGTTCAGGAACGTGAAACGGGCGAGTTCAACGGCGGATCGTCGATCTTTTCCGTATTCGACAACGCGGCAATATTATAAGAACAGTAAAGTAAAACAACACGAAAAAACGAACGAACGAACATAGTAATTTTGAATTCTGTGCGCGCGCAATACGTTGTTTATTTATCTTTTGGATACACATATTTCGCTACCCTATCTATACTACCTATCCGCGCCGCCCTCACGCAAACGAGCGCTGCTGCTATTTTCGCAATCGCCGTTCTCGAGTCGTGACGTTTACGCTGCTGCTGGCGTGCACATGATTCCAATCAAGTACAAATCCTACGCGCCCAGCAAAACCGATCCGACCCAATCCGGCCGGCCGGCCGGACGCCCACCCACCCAGCCGCGTTGCGTCTTCCGACACTGGACCGGAATAGCGCCAGCTCATGTGTACATTTGTGTTTTCATTTCGATGCTCATGCTCGAGTGCCGCGCGTATTCGCGCTTTCTCGCAATGTTGCAACTCGGCGGAATATTGTATTTTCTATAACGCAGAAAGAAATACAACAACCTTGAATACTTGAACTTCTTAAAAAGCAAAATTTCTTGAATTCTTGCCCCTTACTTATAAGTATTCAAAGCATATATTTTGTGAACGTTTGGTGAAACGAGTTTGTTTTGTGCTGAAGTTGTTGTTGTTCCCGTTCTGGCGGAAATTTCAAATCAACCTGTAAGTTTCTTCATATCTGACTGCCCGTCTTCAGGCATGTGGTTGTGGTATATGCGATCGATCGATCGATTGATCTAGCAGAAGTTTTGTTTACATTGTTTTGAAAACCCCGTGCTTTTTTGCTGCCCCTCCTTCAGTATGCAAATTTCAAATTAACATTCTTTGTTGTTCTCGGCTTTCATCACACTTGCTGCGGCCCGGCCTGCACAATTGTCCGTCGGCTATTCTGGTTTCTTGTGCACGCGTTCTCTTCTGTTCAGCTCGGCTCAGCTCAGCTCATTCTTTGCGACAGCGCCTTATCGGCTTCGAAACGCATTATTGCATAATTAAATCAACATAATCGCTTACTAATTGTCATGATATTCGCTTGGCACTGCCATCTTTTGCTGGTGTTTGCTGTTTGTTAAGCTACTAGCGAGCGAGTGAGGCATGCATACATATCATATACATATGTAAGTCATGAAGAGCTCAAGTGGAATTTAATTTTCATTCTGAGAATTTTTAACACGGAATTATTGCGAATTATATTTACATTTAACGATTTTCCTAAACCTGTACAAAAAGTGTAACAAGACATCCAAAATATTTTAAAACAGCTTTTTTATCTCTGATTTTTTTTCCATTTTATTAAAATATGTACATATATATATAGTAAAGCCTCGCTTTGCGACGTTAATTGGTTCCCCAAAAATTCGAAAATGCTAAAATATTGAAGATGCATACGTCCCAATGCTAAATCCAAAGGTTATTTGATCAAAAACAAAGCAATTTCCAGTTTCTAATAAATTTATTTATTAATACAGAAAATTAAAACTTAAATGACGAAAATTTATTCGCCAATTGTTTTCGACGCAATGTGAAACGTCGCAAAGCGAGATTTTACTGTATACTATTCTTTTTCACTGCAATTTCGTTATTATTTCACTGGGGTCTTGAAACATTAATTCCTCTTTCATTTCAAAAGCAATCTTTACATAATCTTCTATTTGTAAACTTCTTTCCCTTCTATAGACTGACTTCCAATTTTGTCCATCGCTATCGCATATATTTAAACGTGAATGCTCTACTAATGTACATATTTATCAACTGCGCTGGCGCTCTTTTTATAATTTTTAGCCTATTTACTTATTTCTCTCTGCCATTAGCAAACATAATTCTTGCGGAGATTTTGCTGTGACACTAATTAAATACAAAACGCTTCGTAAATAAAAGTTTTAAAGTCAATATCTATTGGTTTTATCTTGATGTTGCTGACATATTTGTACGCCACTGTCATCTGCATGGAATATGTTGCTTTCGTGGGAAATTGTATCGAATTCAAAAATATATTATAGTTGGAAGTATGTACTTAACATTTTTCCATGTAAAACCATCTAAGTACTTCTCGTCTGCAGAATCTTTCAAACTTTGCTAATTTAATTTGCGAAAGTCAATATTCTATCGCATTCCAAAGTTAAATTTCTATCAAATCGATTTGAATACGAATTCAATTTTAGTAAGTTTGGATTCAAATTTCGACCGAAAGTGAGACATTGCACTTGGCGAAAACCTTAAAAAAACGAACTCATACCAAACTGTTGACTACTAGCGCTTCCAACAATACTTATATATATGTACATATGTATGTACATATATGGCACCTCGCTGAGTCCTTCCGTTCTTTCTTTAAAGTTGTGGAGGCTGGGAGGTCGGGTTATTTTACGTTGTGGAAAAAATGTTTTACATCGTTATCTTGATTTGCGCCCCCAAAAATTCCTCGTTATTTTGATTTACGTTTTTTTGTCGTTTTACATAGCAAAAGGAAACATTATTATATGGAAGTTCTCCGGGATTTATTAATTCATTAATTTATTTTGTGTTATGATATGCCAACTGCAATAAAATAAACCACAAGCTTTTTTTTGGTAAAATTATAGTGCATAAAATGTTATTTGATTTACGTCGTAAATCGAGGTATTACTGTACAAAATTCAATTCAGTAAAACTAGCTTATAACCACTATCGCTCCGCTGTCCCCCACCCTCAATTAGTTATCCCTTGCACTTTATCGAATGATTCCAAAGCCATTACACACGGTTATCTATTCCATTTGCTCCAGTATAAAGAACGAACATTTCTTGAGTTATTCGAGAATTTCAATTATATATTTATTTCATATTTTGTTGCCTGATCAACTTGCTCTTTCTCTCTACAGTGAATTTTTAAATTGTCGTAGGAGCGAAATCCATCGTTGAAACCTGACTACAACTCGTACAGAATTTTTTCTTTCAGTTTTTCGTAGCTGGAAATTCTTGGCATTTTTTCAATTTCGCAAGTTTTGAGGCGTATTTGAACAAGCTCGCAACTAGCAGCCGCAAGTCTCTCTCACTCTCAATCTCTCACATTGTGGAATGCTCTTTTCATACCCCCACCAAGCGGCCACAGGCAAGCACATGCCAACGCCGATGGGCGTGCAGGGAAGCTTAGCAAACACACGCTTGCACTCACCGCTCCGCTCTCAAATGCAGCCAGCAACAGCAACGAACGTGGTCAGCGTTTGTTTAGTCCGGGTTTAGACAGGGAAACATCTGGAAAGGAAACACTGTATTCCGCGGAGAGGGACGGACGGGGAAAGGAGAGGGGTTTTTGTTTCCCGTACTGGCGACACGCCATTCACACTCATTCCATTCACAATTCCAGTGTTGCCGTTCCAGATGTTTCCCTGTCTAAACCCGGACTTACAAAACAAATTCCATTGACTGCTGCTGTTGTTTTCTCTTAATTGTGAGCAATTTGTTTGCAATTAATTCCGACACTTTATATTTTTGCGCAAGCGAGTTGTGCGAGCATTGATTCAGTTGTCGCTAGATGCTCGCATACAAAAGCACAGACGGAGCTGACTTTAGTCAGAGAATCCGGACATTTTGGGAGCACGGATTTCTTAGATTTCTTTCGCAGATATCCATCCACCTGCTTAAAAGTCAATGGGAAAAATACGGCGGCAGCATCCGGGTTTCAGCGACAGAGTAATTCTCTACACCCAACTACCAGGGATATATATATATATTTACATACATACATACATATATGGCAAATACAATTGATCACGAGGAAAGCGAAACATGTCTATTTTAGAGAAATAAAATAGAATCGTAATAGAAATATATGCTACATATGTATGTACATACATATATTAAATATCGATATTCTGTTGATTATGCTATAGATATGTTGGACATGTTTACCACGCCCATTTTTTCGGAAACTAATAGTCAAATTTAAATTTTATTCCCTTGTACTATACACAGAATTTGGAACTATTTAGCCAGCAAACAATTTTTCAAAACTGTTTAAGGGCCTCAACCAAAGCAATCGCGTATGCTGGTATATGATTTATCTTTTCGGGCCTATAGTTAAATTTTACTAGAAATCCTTTATTACAACGCCTACGTTTATGGGCCTGTTGGACCCTTTTTTGAGAATGTTTACCTTTTAAGAGAACATTAATAGTTTATATATTGTTCCCAGTTTTTAGACAAGAATTAAAGATGATGCATAAAAAAATTATATTCGCTTTTTGACTGAAAACAGGAAGTTCAAAACCATTTTCGAGTAAATTTAGATGGGATAGAACAGAATCTTGTTGAGGCTTTACCATGTCGTTTCAATTCCTTCATTAGCGATGGGCTTTGTCGCTGTTACAAGTTCCGCCTAAAGCTAATGTACGCTACTACCTTATGTGTAGGGTGTAAAATGAATATAAAGCTTATAAAAGACACACGTTTTCACTGCGGCATTTAATTTTATCTTCGCACATATGAGCAGCCCGTGGAGGGACTGTTTGCCCATAGTACGCCCAAGTCGCTGCTTATCACTCATTTTAATCCGAGTGCGCTTATCTTTTGATGTGACACTTTTTAAATTCCTCAGATAAAATGCTTTGCCGCACAATCACGCTTGAGAAATGTATGATTAAATTTGTACACCTTTCCAGGTTATTGCAATCCACAACAACGACCACAACCTCAACACACTCGTCGGAAGAAACACAAGCCGCGGCGCCACAAACGCCCAGCAAGCCCAAAAAAGAGCACCGTTCGCCACAGCCGCGAGAACACACAACGCCACCTGCACTGCTGCTCGCGCCCATTCCACACAAGTTCCACAAAACATCGTCGCATCGTTCCGCCGAGCGGAATCGACAGCTGCAGCAGGTGCAGAAGCCGCAGCATATCGCCGCAACCGCACGCTCCGCCCCGGCGGCCATCGTACGCGCCAATTACGAGCTCGAATCTTCGCGTTCACTCGAGCAGCTGCTGCAACGGCGCGAGGAGGATCTGCAGCGTCGGCGCGAGCATGTGGAACGCCTGATGCAATGGCATCAGCGCCTCGATCAGGAAGAAGCTGAGGTGCTGCAACTGGAGCGCATGCTTCTGAACTACAATAACACGCATGCGCCGCCGGCCACAACCACAGCGGTACTAACTGAGCACGAACGTTCAGCGTGCAGCGCTGCCACATCGCGCGGCTCACCGCAGAGACGTGGCGCGGCACGCGCTACCAAAATGGAGCGGCACCTCAAGGAGATCGATCGTAGTCTGCACGAGCTGAACAGCATTTCCGCCAGCGGCTCAGCCGTCAGTGGCAGCAACGATGAGAGCGCTGCAGGCGCTACTGACAGCCCTGCCGCGACGGATTTCGTGCGCACCAACGGCAGCAAATTGAACAAGCTCTGGCGCCGGCTGACGTCTCAGCAGCTCGAGAAATTCGAGCCGAATCGGCGTTACAAATTGTGCAAATCGGATCTGGAGCATCTGTACGAGGAGGCCAAGTGCGCTGTGCTGCAGGATTTCGCAGAGGACGAGCAGCGCATAGCGGCGGAGCTGCTGGAAAAGAGCACAGCCACGAACATCAGTAGTTGTAGCAACAGCAAAAGAAGCAGCAACAACAACTACCTGACAGCACCTCAGCAAGCTGGACAAGTGGCTGTGCCTCATTTGAATCTGAACTTTAGCTCCGAACAATCCGGACAGGAAGACATATCCGCTCACAACGTGCTGGCAGCAGCGGCAGCGCGTCCACGCCAAGGCAACTATAGTCCAAGTGCTGCGGAGGTGAACTTTCAGCTGCAGACTGCGGCGAGGAGCAGCAGCTCCTCCTGCTCTGAAACGGTATCGCATCACAGCAATTCATTGGCGCGTGGCAATGTGGAGAAGTTTCTGTTGTTGACACAGCAGCTACTGGGCGCTACCAATATGCGCACCGAACTGCAGCGCAGTCATTCCGACCCACAACTGGCTGATCGCACGCCGGCGCAAATCGTTTTCCAGTCGCCAAGCGCCAGCAGTGAACGGGAACTGGCCGTGGAGCAGCGAGAAAGTGTGTCGAACTCTTCGACGAAACTCTCTGAGCTGCCTAGCGAAATGTCACTACAGGGAAGTACTCCAGAAGCGACTGTTCCTTCGCTGGAAACGCTACTGAGTGTGCAAAGTTTAAAGTCGCTGTCGTCTGAGTGCTGCTCGCCGCAGCCAGCGACTGAAAAGGCGTACATTCCTAGCTTACAATCTGGCTGCACGTCGGCATCGTCACAGCCGAATCAGAGCTGCAGTAGCGCTGCGTCATATACGCCCGGGAATAGCGGGAATCCTACTGCATCCCAGGACGCCGCATTTGTAGAGTCGCAGCCAACGGCCATGTCGTGCCAAAGTGTGGCGAGTTCTGCGTTTTCACTCAAAAGAGAGCACTCTGTAATTTGTTCCATTGGGAATGCGCCCAGCGGCACCAACAATTCCATAGACACAGCAAGCAAAGAGTCCACGCCCTTAGCCATAGAATTATCTTCCGCCACACCAACAACGGAGCATAGCGAAGACTTTCAGACAGCCAGCAACACATCACAGGCAAAGGAGTTGGCCACATTTTCTTCACAAATCTCAAACGTTTCGACGAGCAAAGCGCACGAAATATCCGCAAAATTGAAGAGCGTCACTGCAGCTGTATCACAGCTCTCGCAAGCGAACGCCCTGCCCACGTATGCCAGTGTACAGCGCAAGGAATGCGCACCAGCTGATGATATAGAAATGTCCACCGAGGTATTTCTGTCCAGTAAAGCCACAAGCAGCGTCGAAGAAGCACTTAGCGACGTGGCTTCGTACTCTTGCCGCTTCGAGCACATATCCAGCGATATGTATTCGCCCAGTGGCTGCACGCTAAAGAGTGCTGCTGCTGGCAGTGTTGAGAACAACGAGTCCAAGACAATTTCGCCGATTGTTCCGCAGCGGCGTTGCGAAAGGGAGCAGGTAGCAACTGCGAGTGTCAGCGCTAATGACCTGTCAGCCTCTACATCGCGCACCTTCACCGTCAACACCTCTGCGAGCGTGTTTCAATCTGTGACGTTCATCAGCGAGCCGAATGCACTGAACCAGTCGTTGGCAGAGAACCGCATACTGGACACTTATGAGACAGACTTTGAGAGCGGCAGCGATGAGACACGCCTGGATGATATGTCGATGCCACAATTTGATAGCACCATCGAAACGACTCAAGAGGAGAATGCTGACAAGGATGCATCTGAAGAATCGAACACGAGTAGTGCGGGCCAGGAGCCAGTGGAAGAGGCAGTAGAAATGGCAAGGAAAAGTGCCGACAGTGGTACACAGAGTGCTGATGCTGCAGTGGAGAGTAAGGAAAGGCAACGCCCACCACCGCCACCTCCGCCGCCGCCCCCAATAACAGTTACAGCAACTGCCAGCAGTAGCAGCGCCAGCAACGGCGCGCAGTTAATGCCGGACATTATTAACGAGCTGGAGATACGTCGTTGCCAGCAGATACTCTTGGAGAGCGAGGTAATATTATAATTGAATTATAATTAAATTTATAATTGCTATAATCTTTTTCTGTCCTCACACGCGCAGCATCTGAAGCAATACGAACACGTTACAGCCACAGCCGTGCCGTACATGTATGTGCGAGAGATACCCAATAAACCGCCGCCGCCGTATGTGCCGCCGGCCCATGGCAGCCCCATGACTACCATCTTTCCGTCGGAGGAACGCATAAAGGATATCACGTATCGGCGTACACATGAGTTGTACTGCGAGATTTTAAAGACTGGTGAGTGAGGGGATGCTCATTGCATACTTTAAGGCAGCGCCAATCAAGTATTCTCCTTTCTCTATAACCGTTAGATTACACTAACGAAAAAGGTGAAAAGCTACCTTCAGTGCTGGAGGAGAAAATCACAAACATTTACGAACGCATCATACTCGACATATGTCGCGATTACCTCGAGGAGCATCAGGATGTGCTTGCCGAAGGGGATCCTATCAACTTCCACAGCCAATTGGCCTTCTTCAATCCGCCCGACCGCTTGCGTTGCATACAGAAATCGATTTACAAAGAGGTGCGACGGAGCCTGGCCATGGACAAGACGTCACCCAAACGCACGCAGGTGTATTCTGTATACGGACAACGAGCGAAACGCGATCACATTGGCAAAATCATCATACAGGAGATGTACGATGAGGATGACAGATGGTGTAATTTCCATCACGAGGAAAACGAAGTGCTGGAATTGATTGTGGAAGAGATGGTGGCGAATCAGCTGCAGCCTTTGGCCAAGGAGGTGCTGCTGGCCGAAGGTGGCACGACTGATGATGATGATGATAAGGTGGCGGCCGCAGAAGACGGAAATGAAAGTACTAAATGTAGCGAAAGTGCTGGCGCAGTTTTATTCGCGGAATCAAAGGCAATTGAGCTTTCTGCTACAGCAGTTGGAAGGAATGTGGAAGTGTTAGCTGTCGCTGCAATACCAGAGTCCGTTGTCAAAGTGACTGAAGTTGCATCAAGCTAAATTTGAAGGAATTCGTAATTAAATTTTATTTAATTTTAAACTTTAGACATTTTTCTTTGACTAGTTAAGCTCGGTACTTATATGATTACTTGCTCAAGCTTGTGCTAAATTTGTTTAGGCCTTAATTACTTAACTAGCTCTTAATCACACTTTGATTTTATCTAGTTGTAGTGCCATTCTTTGTCATTTTCAAATGCTAAAGTTTTTTCTGCGCTCCTACATTTGTAAACGATCATAATTTCTGTGGTCAAAAGCAATAACGACTTAAGTCGACTTAAGACGAAATTGAGTTGACGTTACCACTGTATTCCTGACGTTGATGCGCATATTTTGTTCAAACCCCGGTATCTGTACCCATCTCAGAAAAAAAGTTATTTAAAAAAAACACATGCGCTTATGTGCATTTCAAATTTCGAATTGCATTTTCTCGAAACAGTTGTTTTCGACTTAAGTCGTTATTGCATATGACCACAGATTTATGTAAATTTTCGAATTTTTTACTAAACGATTCAGAATTACCAATACCAATGTTACGATTTGGAACCAAATTTCAGTTCCAACAAGCTCTTGAATAATCCGCATAATCTGTAATGTATTTTCTTGTCAGTCTTAAAATTTCATAATACATAGTTGTTTTGTGTGAACAAGAAAAAATACGAACCAAGCTCATATGACGCGCCTTGTACTTGTTCATGTTCAGATATTTTCTTAAGCTGAAATAAATTTGTCATTTGTGCCGCAATCATACGTATGTATGTAGTATTTGATTATTTTTTCTTTGTTATATCTACTGGAATGACCCAAAATACTGATGAATCAGAAGAACGAAAGAATTTAGTCTTTATACTGTAACGACGATTTGGCTGGGGTAGGCTCAGCAGATGCCAAAGGTTCGTCCACAGAAAATTTCTTTGTTTCAAGGACACAATTCGTTCGTTTATTGTCTTTGTTTCGTAGCTTTCTTATGAGGGCGTGATAAGAGTAGCGGCGGATGTGGTACTGCACGCTGGTGGAGACCCGTTAGGTCTGGGGCTCCTTAGCCGTTCTCTGTTGAACGGTCGCCGAGCGTTAGCGTGGTTGTGCGTCGCGAACTATGGGCTTTTCCTAGGTAGGAAAAGGTTTTAATCTTTTTCCTGCGGATATAGAAGCACCATTTATGGCTTCCAGATTCCAATTGGAACAAAGAAAGAGAAAAGTTTATTCGGATTGAGTAAAGAAATACAGTCGCCAATTAGAACATTTTCTCTGAAGAATAATTTCTTTCTCCGACCGCGATAAAAAATTTTCGAAATCAAATTCAATTTCCAGAAATATTTTCCATGTAACAATTTATGGCAGTTATTGAAATGGGTTGGAACATTTCGTTGTTTTCCCTTTCGCTTCCAGTTAGCGGTTGGCCAGAGATAATGAATAATAGAGATACGCCAGACCTGTGTTGCCTTTTTTCGCCGCGCAGAGATTAGAAATTTGTAGCACATTTTACGTCACGTATTATACGTGTGAGCTTGCATGTATGCGTAAGCACGAGCTTGAGAACGGCAAGCCGAAAAGCAACGAGCGACAGGCTAGCACAGGGTAGGAAATCCCCGTACTTTCGTACTGATTTGGGTACATTTTTATTATTTGGGTACGCGTTTTATATCCCAGAGTACGTTTTATTTTTTGGGTACGCTTTTCATTTTTCAGGGTACGTTGAGATATCAACACTGTGGGCCGAATGCCAGGAGCAAAAGAATCTTGTAAAATGATCACGCGAACGACGAGACATAAGAAGCTAGTAAGGAATACGAAGTGGGAGGTACGAAAAATTTTTGGTACCTTGGTACTCGATTTGCCATACAAAACTCCATAGAAAATATGATACTAGAGTACGAAAATTTTGGTACCCGTACTGTTATTGTTTACATTTCAGAATGAGTCAAATACCATTTTTATATGAAAATGAAAGATTTTTGTGGAATTTGAAATGCATTTGCATTTAGATGAATAAAACTAATAAAACTGCATAAAGTGTTGCAGATGTTAACCTCGGCCCTTACATTTCCATCCAATTAAAATCAAAAGGAATTTCAAAGTTAAATCTTTATTGATAAAAATATTGAATACACATATCTTTAGTTGTGCATTTGTAGTGACCACATTTGACATTATAAATAAGCAAAAAGGTGTGCATGACATTGCTTTAATACCAAATTATATGCGCTTGAAATAATTGCGCCAAAAAGAGCATAACTTTGCGTTAATATTTACTGCATATTGCAGAATTTTCACATAAAATAAAAGGCACACACACAAAGTATAGATATATACCTTCACTACCCCAGAATATGATGGCATGACACTTTCCGAGTGTTTAATTATTCGAAAACGTACCATTTCGTACCAGATAGAAAAATTTACGTTTTTTAAAAGGTACGTTTTTTAAAGAATGAGGTACGGTTTTTGTTTTGGCCCAACCAACTCTGCCTCCAAATATCTTATCTCTTTTCCTCTCACGTGAACATGGTACCAATTTACAGCTTCTAGAAGGGCTGTAATTCTAGGACCTGCCAGCAAAGAAGAATATGGAAAAGTGGAATGAATGAAAGTGCAGGGTTGTATTGAGGCGGAGAAAACTGTGCTAGTAAATAATGAATAATGGGCAGAAAATATTATTCAGTTGTGCAATGGTTGTAAATATTGTAATTTTGTTCTTGTTTCGTGGAGCCTATAGAGGAAGGGACCCTTTTTTTTGCTCATCGAAGCAGGGAAGCACTCATCCCTCTTCTAAGAGCTTTTTATTCCAGGGGGACCTTTTTTTGCTCATCAAACCGAATTCAACCCTATTCTAAAAAATGTGTACTCTCAAGGTACAAAATTTATAGAAAAGGTCCGTTTTTTTAAAAAATGGAGTACGGTTTTATTTTCGCCCAGCCCAACCCTGATGCGGCCGCTGGAGAGGAAATATCAAACAAAGAAATACTTTACAAAAAGTAAGAAAAATAGCGGAAATACGGGATATCAGAAAATATAAGTAAACAATTTATTATTATTAAATTTATTATTATTCTCTTATTATGAGAATGACCGAACCCACCGATGCCGTGGTGGGGCGCCGCTGTCGTCGCCAAACGCGCAAGGCGATTTGGTCGCGGGAAAAAATCGCACATTTAATTAAAAATTACCGCAAAAATGAATGTCTTTGGAACCACTTCATCAGCTCGTACAAGAGCAAGGTGAAGCGGAGCAAAGCTATTGATAAGATCTGCGAGGAGCTTAGCATTAGCAAATTCGACTTCGTCAAGAAGATACACAATCTACGAAATCAATTCAATTCGGAAATGAAGAAACTGGAGCGCCGCGTTGAGGAAATGGGAGGCAGCGCGACGGAACTGAATGGTCAGCGCTGTCGCTGGGAGCACTTTGAGTCACTGATGTTTCTGCGGAATGTGATTGAGCCTCGACCGGCTGGCTATCAAGCGATTGTCGCTGGTGGAGGAGCTTTTCCACAACCCAAGGTAAGCAGGCGTTTTCTGAAGAAATTAAGAGCCACAATTTGACAATATATTAAAAATTAGAAAATGCACCTGAAATATGATTACACCAGTGATGACGACAGCACGGCAGAGCAATTGGCCCATGACGATACGGCTGCCAACGGTGAACAAGTCACCGTGTACCAATTTGAAGAAACAACTGCTGGGGACGTGGAAGAAGTGGATGGTACTTTGGCCATGGATGATTTCCAAAATTACGATGAAGTTCAGGTGCCCGCGACCATAGAAAGAGGGGAGATATGCGACCACAAGTACAGTCCTCCCACCATGCCTAACAGCAATGCTACCTCTGCTCAGGAAGTGACCATCACCACCACAACCACATCGCCGGCCATCTCCAACAAAACGTATCATACGAAAGTGCAAAAGGCGCTCCAACTCGAGAATGTCATTGAACAGCCTCCTAACACTACCACAAATTTGTCTAGCTCGGCCAGCATGGAGCAATCGGCGCATTTGGCCAGTTCACCACGGCAAGACAGTGCATGTGCCTCTGTTGTAGTACGTGACCAATGGGATGCTTTCGGTGAGCTTATTGCCAGCGAATTTCGTAATCTGGACTCGGATCTTTCACGCAAGAAACTTAAGCGTAAAATCATGCAAGCCATGCTTGAGGTGGGTGAGGAAGACGATGAGCTTAGCGGCACCCATCACTGATTATTATTTCCTTTTCAACGCAGATGTGTTTATACCCTACACCCCCTGCACCTATGGTAATAGGGTATACTAACTTTGTGCGAAAATTGTAACGCATTAAAGGAGCCGTCCTAGGTATAGACATAAGTACATATGACGCGCACAGAGCAAAAACGCTTCGAGTGTCAATTTTCGCCTTATTGCGCACATGCGCTATGCAGGTATAAAAGTCGTTTTTGCTCTGGGCGCGTCATATATAGAAATGATCAGAATCACTTTCTGTGTTGATTTCCGGTCGTCCGTCTGTCTGTCTGTCCGCTCAGGATAAAAAGAAGAAGTTGCCCGATTTGGACCAAATTTGGTACACAATTAGAGTGAACCTTAACTTAGTTTAAGTTCTGAGATTAGCCAAATCGGTCGAAGGACACGCCCATTATAGGCCTGTAAGTCCCACTACCTCAGTGTTTTGCGTTCAAATTGCTGTAATTTGTCTAATTACTCATTGAAAAGAACAAAACTTGATATTCAAGTTAAGGGGTCGGCCATCTATGTCATACAAGAAAATGGGCGTGATCCGCCCACTATATAGGCGGCAAAATTTTTCGGGTAAAATTTCCCCCAATTTACTAGTTACGAATATAAATGAATGAAATTCGGTTCCCAAGTTGATATATAGGTCTTATGGCATATACAAAAAAATGGGCGTGGTCCGCCAACCATATAGGCGATAAACGAAAAATCCTCTTAGCTTCCATAATATATACACCAGAGCGTCCAGATTTGGTTACTTCATTCCTGGTAGGAATACCTTTCAAATCTCTAGAAATGGGCGTGATCCGCCCACCATGGGGGGAGTAGAATATATATGCCGATCACATCTGTTGTACACCTGTCCGAGCATCAATATTTGGCATATATAGTCCTACTAGTAATAACTCCCGATTATCGGGTGTGCCCTATGACATAGCTAAATTAAATTTAAAAAAAAATTTACTTAATATTGTTGCCAAAGTTTTGCAAATCTATTCAGCAGGCTTTATCTCGAAAGGAAATAGCCCAATACAAAACTTTCGAAATTAAAAACTCTATATTTTAGAACATTTTCAAACAATCTTCGAGAACTTATGCCTGAAAATTCATGGTGAAATTTTCAAAATGGTGTATCATTCAATATTGTGCAATTCTTAAACCGTCTAGAAAAGCCCATTCTTAGAAAAATAGACCTCGAAATCTTTAAAATGATATATAATTTATCATGCAACTCTCTCTAGATCGTCCGAACTAACCGCCAGTCTTCAAATAAATAATAGATTAGGTATATCTTGTAGTCTGCCAAAAATGGGCGTGGTCCGCCCACTATGTAGGTTGTAAATCAAATGCACCCACAATTTCAGTGAATTATCAGCCCCCTTGGGAACATGGTGTAGGGTATTACTCTGTCGGTGAAACCCGACTGATACTTCCTTATTTGTTTTAAATTCTGCCTACTTTTACAGCATTTAAACTAGCTTCTTTAAATATATCGCAAGCACGGCAATAATTTACGACAAATTAACAGACTTCATTGATTTTAACCTATAAAAGTTGCTCATTTCATGTGAGACGCTAAGGCTTGTAGAAAAAAATATGAATAAATCAAACAGAAATGCAATTAAACTCCACAAATTTTCATATTTTCTCAAACTTGTTTCTTTTCTTGTTGTTTGTAAATACGAATTAACAGCGCAGCTATATATAAAAAGGTTGAGTGGTGGACGCAGAACTAGGCCGCCACTGTGCGGATCGGTTTTTTCATTCACTTAACCTCCTTAACCTGCAGACCTGGCGGCAGCGACTGCTTGATTTTCTCGGCCTTCTCTTTGTCCTGCACCACCAGCGTGTACAAGAAGCGGGAGCAGCGGATCTTGAACTTGGTGTTGGTGGGGTTCTTCTTGATTTTCACAGCACGCGCATCGGAGCGGCGAGCCTTGTTCAGAAAATCTTTCACCTCTTTGATTTCACGCGGCATCTATGAACGTAGGGATACAGGGGAAATCACATTAAAATCATAAAATATCATACTAGCGGTCGAAGATGTGCACACTCACTTTGTGTAAATAAGTTGGAAAATTTGTAAAATATAATTTTACAACACGAGAAAATCCAACAAATGTTGATGTTTCCGCACGTTTCGTTAGAAAGAAAGAAAGAGAGGAGGAAAGACCATTTTCAAGATGTCGCTTTGTGTATTTCCGGCTGTCAGTTTGTTTTCGAGGCGACATCTAGCAAGTGCTAGCGAAAAGAGATCAGCTGATTTTCGTAAGGAAACATTTCTTACCTATCTTCAGACAAAAATATTGCTGAAACATTTCATGATTGCTGAATTCGCTCAAAATTTATTTGCATATTTATTAATTTATAAATATGTAAAAATTAGGTAAAAACTGATAAATCACATTTCACATTTAGTTCCTAATGCAATTTCAGCTTATAAACAATTATTCTGCCAAAAAAATCTGTGCTTCCAGCAAATATAAATTTCACTTTAGCCGCTTCCTTCCTCGTCACCGGTGCTTTCAAGTTGAAATTCTGCATGGAATTAATATCTTCGGTATAAAAAGGCTCATCACAAAGGGTGTGTCCATCCTGCGCTTCTATCACAACATGAGCATTCTTTCCCACAAAACCACCTTGAAATTGAAAACTATAGCCATGTATTGCTTGTGGTTCCTCGAATTGTATGCAAATCCATTGGCGCGTACCCTGCAAATTAAACATACATATGTATACATGTCGTCAGACGGCATTTAATGAATTTGCATAAATTATCCTTACCACATTTGAAGACCAAGCTGTATCTTCCTCAGCATCGAAAATGAACTGTTTGCCGTGTTGCTTGACATCTCTATTCAGCACCGAGCTCACACTAAAAGTTAAACGCTTTATCTTCACCGAATTTATTAAGTTTTCCAAATAAATTACCTGCATTTGAATTTTGTTTCCAATAAAATCATAACAATTTTCTGCACGTTACTCGTTTTGTTTACATTCAGTTCTGTATATAAACTAAACAGCTTAGTGAAGCTGACACCTATTAGTGAAGGTGCCAGGTTTGTGAATCATGCGGCAATTGGAGTCAAAGAACAGGGTGTGACAATTATTAACTTGAATGTTCGTTTTTTATTCTTCCTATTAAATATTGAAAAAAATTCAGAAGATCTATAAAGCATATTATATATTTGGTTTGTGCCAAGTCTTTGTGCTGTTTATTAGCAGATATAAATCAGACAAGAAATTATTTAAATTACTACTCACTCTACAATTTCCTATTTTGTTGTATTGGTTGTAGGAAAAGAAGCGCATTTTTGTTTTCCAACAACTTCGTTATTTGGCTGTGACGTTTCAATCTGGAAAAGTTAATTCACAATTTCTCCACAGAAGCGCAGAAAGAAGCAGTTAACCCATTATAAAAACGCACACAATTTGCAATTTGCCTCTGAATGTGGAATTAATATTGCAGTAACCCAACATGATCAAGGCAATATTGGTATTCAACAACCATGGGAAGCCACGACTCTCGAAATTCTATCAGTATTTTGTAAGTGCACAAAAATAGCTGTTTATTGATTTCCTTGTTTTTCCGTGAATATGTAAATATCTTGGACATATAAAAATACACAGAATGAGGACATGCAGCAGCAAATAATTAAGGAAACCTTTCAGCTGGTCTCAAAACGCGATGACAATGTATGCAACTTTCTGGAAGGAGGCAGGTAAACCCAAACTGATTTCACATAAGCTCGGCAACAATATGTTTGTTTTTCTCTGTTGTATGTTGTTTTAAGCCTTATTGGTGGCTCCGATTACAAGCTAATCTACCGGCACTATGCCACGTTGTATTTTGTCTTCTGCGTTGACTCTTCCGAAAGTGAATTGGGCATTCTGGATTTGATACAAGTGTTTGTGGAGACGCTGGACAAATGCTTTGAGAATGTGTGCGAATTAGATTTGATTTTTCATGCGGATGCAGTGCATCATATACTGGCTGAATTGGTAATTGGTGGCATGGTATTGCAGACAAATATGACGGACATATTAGCGCGAATAGAAGAGCAAAATAAGTTGGTCAAAGCCGAGGTAAGTATTTCTGTGCGTATATTGAACTTATTGTTTTTGAATTGTAAAACGTTCACAGGCTGGTATATCGGCTGCACCTGCACGCGCTGTTAGCGCCGTCAAAAGCATGAACATTCCGCAACAGATAAAGGACATCAAACTACCTGATTTGCCGCAAGCCATTAAGGATTTAAAATTTTGACCGAGTCAAAATGCAGCCTCAAATTTGGTGGACAGCTTTCTACAGACTCGCCTAACGCCCTCCACTCTTCCATTCGGCTCTGCCAGTGCAGCCGCTGCAGCAGCATACGCATTGACTACTAGTAACCCCAACACGCATTACTATTGCAACAACTCTATTGGCATGTCCGCTGTCACAACATCCTCGGCATTTCTTCAAAAGAGCATTTATGAACCCATCGACAGCGATACCACAGCTACTCTAATGTCCTCCTCAGTAGTGGCACTGCCATCATTCAGCTATGATTACTATCAGGCGCAGACAAGCATGGACATTGAAAGTTTAAACTCCTTTGAAAGCGTCCGCTCCAAACCACACCCGAAAAATGAAAGCAGTGCGCAATTGATGGGACGTTGCTTTGATTTGGGTTCAGCGATCAAGCATAGAAAGAAGCACAGAAATCAACAGCAACGACAACAACGAGGCGGTTGCGATACTTAAAGCCAAGCTCTTATCAACCTACATTATCTGTGCTGCTGCTGCTGTGGCTGCCCCTTATTAGCTGTCAACAAAAATACAAACCATGCTAGAAAATGCGTAGAACAAATCCTGAAGTGTTTATGGAGTACATATTTATATATTTAGAATCTTCATTGATGTAATTTAAAGTCATGAAAGTACATAATACATGCAACATATTAAAGTAATTAAAATTTATGCAAATATTTATGCAAGAAATGTAGTTTTGTAGGTTCACCTAAAAGCAGGGCCAAGGTTTCAATGACATGTCATCTTATTTTCGATGCGGCGCTTCCTGGTGATCTAGAAGCGCCATTCATGGCTTCCAATTTCCAAAAATTGAATTTTTTGATTTCGCTTAATATTTCGTGGTTTTAGAGAAATTTTGTTTAATTTTTTTTTTAAATCGGCCTAAGTGTCTAGTAGGAAGAAAAAGAATGTGGATTTTATTGTGTTAGTACTACTACTTAAAGGCTTAAGAAATTTATTCAAATTTTAACGGAATTTTTGCCAGTTTTTTAGGTTATTATAACCTGAGCCCTGCTAAAAATTAACATACATATTCTTGAGGTGTTTATAAAACTGTTACAAATCCACTTAAGCCACTTTGTTGTGGCACAACTAAAGTTAGCAGTTTAACTATTGGTTATATACAGGGTGACAGGAGCGGTAAAAGAAAGTTGTTGTTAGTGCTGTGGTTTTAAATGCAAGTAAATTTTCAAATAATACCACATTATTACACAATGAAAGGTTGAACGACAGCTTCCGCACTGGATAATAACAGCACGAAACACGTACTCACTCGTCGATGACCGGAAACAACGATATTTTAAAATTTAAATTTTTGGAAAAATTTAAATTTGGAAATATTAACAACTTAAAATTTTAAGTAAAATCTTGTAAACGAAGTGAACCGTTACGTAGCCAAAATTCCAGGTCTTCTGCATTTAAACAATTCTTAGGAATCAAAGAGAAAATATTTGAATCTCCAGTATGCTATAGCAGAATGTGTGCAGTCAGTCCCCTTAGACAATTCCATTTTATACCATTCTGCTGATTCTGCTGCATATATGTAATTCGTCTCCTGCCGCAAATAACGTACAGCAGCGTTCAAAACACGCCACAACGCCACAGTATTACTCGCTTCTGCCATACACGCCCCCTTACGCCGCAAATGCGTACACATATGACAGACACGTATGCCAACAACAACAACAAAAATCACCTGCAGCCGGCAGAAATAGGGTGTGGCTGGCAGCGCTGTCGACTCGTCGACTGCTTGCTTGCTTATTAACCCTCGCTGGTTGTGTTCTTGTGCTACATCAACGAAATGATATTACACGCAGCAGCAGCTAAAAAAGCAAGCGCAAAGAAGAAGAGCAAAAATAGGCGTAACCCACTCGCATGCATTATAATACCTGACATGGCTTCGTTGTTGTTACTTTTGACCATGTTGCCGGAGGAGACGACAAGGGTCATAATAATAGTGCTTAAAGCAACAACAACAACGTCGACGAAGAATATCGATATTTGCTGGAAGCAGCCAAGCAGTCAGACAGCCAACAGCAACACAACATGGGCGCATTAGTTCACTAAGAATATGATAGTTATTGCGTGGCGCGCCTGCCAGTGCCACTCCCACCCTCACACACATACACACGTCCCTCATGCTAAACCAAAAATGGCATACATTTAAATGCGAATGCGACCGACGGTCAACAGGCAACGGAGTAAAGTAAAGTAAGGCCCAAAATGTGTGGTGTTGTCTGTTGCGGTGAAGTGGGGAAAGCTGTGTGTGTGTGCGGTTCGGACGGGGGCGTATGGCTCATGTAGTTGGGAAGGTATCTCTTTAGGGCAATACGCATTGATTTTGTACAGTTTAGCCCGCCACAGCTTTGCATCGTTGTCAGTTTCCTTGCTGGCGGCGTGGTAACACCCACATTTCGGGCACACCTCGTTTTTTTATAGGCTGTGTGTACATAAAACTACATTAGTCATTTTATGCAGAGCATTCAGATTATCAACTCCATTCAGTTTATATAATATGTTAATTTATAATTTATACAAAATTAAATTAAAACATTACGGCATATGCCAAAAAAAATTTTATTTGCTTGATTTTATAAATTAAAGTTTATTAGCATTTCACTTTCCATATTCTTGTGTAGGCAAAAAAGTTTGCTAGTAGGTATTGTATAGATATATATATATATATAATTTTCTTTGCTTTGTGTTCCTAAATTTGCAAATAGCATAATCCTTGTGAGCATTAAGCAGCAGAATCTTAATATTTATCTTACATACATAAATATTGTATACAATTTTGTTTTGCTGCGCAACTTTCAACGTATGCACTTAAAATAATAATAAGAAAACTTACTTAATCTTACATTTCATATCGAAATATTAAAATCATAAATACACCAATTTATTAAGTGTAATTTTTAATGAATGTATATAACTAAATATATATAATTATGCGTTTAAAATTTACCAAAAAGGGAACGAAGATATTTCCACATTAACTTTAAAGCACTTTAAAGACACCGCTTTAAAGTACATACCGAAGCGAAACGAAATACCAAATAGCTTAGGCTAAGACTGTGTGTGTGCTGAAGAGTGTGTTAGTTCCTAGTGTTTAGAAGTGTATCCCTGTGCTCCGTTGCTGCAGTCTCCGCTGGCTGCCAATGGCCGCCGTTGCCCGCACCACGTTTTAGCTGGCCTGCACTTTGGTGTGCGTTTTCATGTGCTTCTTGAGGTGGTCGCTTCGCACGAAGCGCCGATCGCATTCGTTGCAGACGTAAGGCTTTTCGCCAGTGTGCGTGCGCACGTGCCGGTTTAGATCGTCCTGTCGCTTGAAGCGCTTCGTGCACTCAGCGCAGTGGAAGGGACGCTCGGGCGCGTTTGACGTTTGTGAGGGATAGTCCTGAAAGTGGGGCGGTATGATGAGACCACTCGTCATGATAGCGGCATTGTGAGGCAGCGGTGATGGTGCGTTCGCTTCGGGCATGAGGACATCGTCACGGGGCTCTGCTTTAATTTCCAGCGACATGGACGGGGGCGCACAGTCCGTGCTGGCGACAGCGGGGGATCGATGCAACGCCTTGTGCTCTTTACTGGACGTATGTTGTTGGGAGTGGTACGGTTGGAGCTGCGGTCGCGGCGTGAGTGGTGGCGGTGGCTGTGCTGGAGTTGCATGCGACGTCTGAGTCGGCCCTGAGACACATGAGACAGGTACAACATGGTATTCGCCGCTGTGCTCCGGCCGCTCCAGTTTGATTTTTATGGGCTGATGTCCCATGCCAGGTTCCTCTGTTAGGTTTTCTCCTTCCTCCAGGTGCTGCGCCCTGAACGGCAAGCCGAGGACAGTGGGGCCTCCATCCGCCACATCTATGGCCTTGCTGGCGTCGATGAGCGCTGACATAAATTTCATACCATCACTTAAGGACATATGCTCTGCGGGATTTTGCATATCCATCAAAACCTTTTTCACGTCTGGCTCCTCCGCACCCCCCGAAAATCCAGCATTAAAACCGCTTTCACCACCAGAGCTATCCAACTGTGCCTGGTCCTCGTATGCGGCGGCACGCAAACGCTTCGCTGCAGTGCTCTTCATCTGCTTAGCGTGTGTGGCCAAGTGCTTCGTGAGATGATCGCTTCGCGAGAACTTCTTGGTACACTGTATGCACTCGAAGGGTTTCTCTCCAGTGTGCGTGCGTACATGACGATTCAGTTCGTCTGAACGTGTGAAGCCCTTGCCGCAGCTAGGATCTTGGCACACGAACGGTTTGATGCCGGTGTGCCATGTGAGATGCGAGCGCAAATGTGAACTCTTGCCGTAACTCTTGGTACAGTTGTCATAAGGACACACAAACTTGCGCTTCGGATCCTTAGGCTTAGGTAAGGACATTAGTTTGACGGTGGGTATCATGCGTATTTTCGGACTATCGCTGCCACCAGTGCCATTGCTGTTTCCGTTACCCTCACCACCGCGCCCCATACCCCCGTCGGAGTTAGAATCATTATAGCTGCACTCTGGGTGTGTGTCATCAATGTCCACAGACGGCTCGTTCTTTATTTCGGACTGCATATCCGGCGTGAGTAGAAAGTGCCTACCAAACTCTTCCCCCAACTCCGGTGTGTTTATGCGGTCACTCCCATCACTTCCGGCCAAGATAGCGGTCGCCTTCGCTGCTGCTGCCACTGCTGACGTCGACATCTCCTGCGGCGAGGGCGTGTCAGTAACGATGACAGACTGACAGACGGACAAACGTTTCCGTTGGTATATTCTCAAATTAAATTTCTGCTGTAATTTGAATTTTTTACTTATTTCGTATCTCTCTTCAATTTGTGTTGTAATCCCTGCGTCTACCCACCTTTTTATGAAAATTTTCTACAACGCCCAAATATTCAGTTTTTTCTCCTACGTTGCTTTTCAGTGGGCGTTCCCGTTTGAATTACATACAACTGCCGTCAGTAGTCGACGCTGCCCCGCTCCGCACTCCGCTGTCCTAGACAACACCTCAGCCAACAACGAGCACAAGCGTAACACGGGAAACTTCCACTTGCCGTCTCCCGTCCGCACAACGGTTCTCGAAATAATTTGCTATCAAAATCGGTCAATTCACGTTTCTAACTTCATCAATATGTCTCGCTAGTATTTACTGGTATATCTTAACACCATTTTTATATATTTTGCCTGATTTTAACTCTGATTTGCCTTATTACAACGCACCTCCGTTCTCTTTACTAGTTTTTAATTTCTGAAGAATTTGACAGCTGCCAACCCACAGCTCACAACAGTGATGCCAGACCATTTTAATTAAAATTCGGAACCATAAAAAAACCATTTGGACAACGACAAATAAATCATAAAGATAAACAATTGTTTGTTTTGTATACTTCTGCTTATAACTTCCCCTTTTCAAGAATAGTTAACATACATATGTATATATGTATGTACGTATAAAAATTAGGAACTTGCATTTCACAGAAAGGTAATTGCTAAAACAAGACAAATACAACAATAATCAAACAAAACTCAAAATATAAAAAAGTTCGCTGGACTGTCACCATAGAGTTTTATAGTTTTTAAATACTTCTATTTCTATCGAGCTAAATACTACCAGAGGAAAAAATATATATGAAACTCATAAGCAAGTGAGCGACTTTTCACAGAATGGGAGCAAAAAAGAGATATCTGTTTCTTGCAAGTTCGTAAAGGGTCTCACTCAAAGGGGTCCACTTTTCACGAGGCGACACGCAAAAATGTTGGAAAGAGGATAAAAACTACAGGGGGACAGGCAAAGTCTTTTGACGTTTCGCTTTGCTCGCCTATGCTTATAATGGGGAGTCGCATGCAACGTTTCGCCTTGTGTAATCGCTAAAGCCTCGTTCACATTCGACTTTCCTCGCTTTGCTTGACAGTTCGAGATTCAACAACAAAGCGTGAAAAGTATAAGGCTTGCTACAATGAACGCTTTAACTTTGGATTTTACTGATATAATTGCAGTAGTAGTAGTTATGCTACTAATGTTTGAAATTGGCGAGTGTCTTAATTGAAAACGCAAACGCATGAGACAATGAAACCAACTGCAAGCGCACGAGAAAATGAAAAATATCACAAAAAATTTCAACAACTGATTGTCAAAGCGCAAAAAAGTTGAGAGTTGCCCAACATTTTGCTTCGCATTGCTTCGTTTCGCTTTCCTCGCGTTCTATTTAGCAAGCCTCATATAAAAGCATGTATTGAACTTATCTGTCAAAGCGAAATTCTGAAGTAAAGCGAAGCAAAAGTCGAATGTGAACGAGGCTTAAGTACGACTTTAAAGCGGAATATCAAAATGCCGCATGTCGTGTGTCGCATCGTGTAAGAGCAGACTAAGTGACATTAGCACGTTATTTTTAAAGCATCTAGGAAATAATGCTGTGCACTAGATGGCAGCGCTGGTTGCTTACAAGCGGAAAAAAATTCGATGACTTTTATAATTTTTAAGGCCCCTGTAACACTAGGGATACGTTACTATTCTTTTAGCTCTGGTACATTGTGCAACATGTGTGATAACACGTTATGAATGTAAAATTAATATAGCTGTTCGCTAAGTCCGCTTTTACACGATGCGACTCGGCCCCGGAGACACGGAAGAATGTAGGAAAGAGGGGTGAAACGACAGGGGAACGCGCAAAATCGCTCGGGCAGCGATTGTGCTGCGATTTTCTGATTTTCTGACGTTCCTCTTTATTCGTTTTCGCGCTTCGCGCTGTCGACTGTAAATTAAAACTTGAAATCGAGTGAATACGTATTGCAAATAAACTGAAAAATTTACAGAACTTTACGCATAAAAGTAAATATAAAGAAGAAAATGAGCAAAGAGTGGAATAAGTGCTTTAAATGTTTACAAATTACAGAAATAAAACCAGCTGCAGACTGTAGTGTCAAAATGCTCGACACCAGCGAGTCGCATCGTGTAAAAGCTATGCGCGATTTCAAAGCGGAATGCGAAAAAATCGCCGGGGCCGAGTCGCATCGTGTAAAAGCGGACTAAGTATCTTGAACCACGCGTTTGCGCCAATTTTGTTTGTTCCTTCGGTTAAGTCAAAAAGATCTACATATATATGACAAAATTTCGTTCTTTCTCCGCACGTTTCCATTTTTTTTGCTTTCACGCATATTTATAAATTAAAGAAATAAAAGTTTCAGTACGTATTAAATTTATAGTACCAAATGCAACCATGCAGCGAACTTCAAGGGCGGGTTTGGTTTTCGTTCAGTTTCGGGTTGATTCTTCTTTCAACACGTACACGAGTAGTGCGGTAGAAAGCATAAGAACTTTTGCATATTTGCATTGTTTGTAAAGGTGCGTTTGTCCATAGGATGTGCAATCCAAAAATCAACAAACTTGCTTTACAAAGTGCGTAAAGTTATTTACAAAAAAAGGATTTTGTGCAATTGGTGTACAAGTTTGACTCATCGTCAAATAACATAGTCTTGCGCGAAGGCCGGCAAGGGGGGACAAACAAAAAACCTATCAACCAGGGAAATGGCAACAAGAAAATTTGTTGAGGGAATGAACTGTTCTAAACTGTGTTGCATTTGGACGAAAAAATTCTATCGGAATATCGGATCATTGGAGAAACCAAGTTATTGTGCTTGAATTTTTGATATAATAATCATCAGTGCTGCGGTTCGCTGTTTACTTGTACAGTCGTTTTTCACCAAAACACTTCGTTTCAAAAGAAAATATTTGCTTAAGCAGACTGAGATTTCACATATATTTTCAAAATTAACTTAAAATTTTACAATATACCCTAGTTTAGTAAGTACCGCTTAACACTCCACTTTTTCGCCACGAAGTGATTTCTCGAAGAAGTGGAGTGAAGTAATTTTGAACATATGTATTTGAACTGAAATATCGACAACTGAATTCAAATTTGGAAAACTATGTGAATTTAAATGTTTGTAAAAAGTGATCAACTTTTTTTGTAAGCGGATTTACTTTTAGCACATGCAATAACCTAAATGTAAAAATTGGTACTAATAAGGCAAATGGTTCCTGTTGTAACTTAACTTTTAGCACATGCAACAACCTAAATGATAAAAATTGGTATTAAAAATTAGTAAATAGTATGTACTAATGCTGGGAAGAGTATCTACTAATTTCGATTTGAAAAGGAATCGATAAGATTACATTTTACGAAAAAGTGCAACCGTTCACCGCGAATTTTTAAGAACGAAAATTTCCAACCTATTAACGGTTTAGCGGTTTGCCCCAAATTCGATTGAAAAAAAAACACGGCAGCACTGGGCAAAACGGAAAACGAATGCAAACTGAACGAAAATGAACCGATGTAGGAGAAAAATTACCAACCCGGCAGACAGTCGTTAAAGTGCAGAGTGACACTCCAAGTTACTCGACGGAAGCGTATAAGAAGGAACGGAGTTTAAAGCACAGCAATAATTTATGATCTGTGTTTTAAGTTAGAAGTGAGTGAGTGACTGTGCGGAAGGAAAATAATATTTTATTGCAGTGTGCAATTAGTGCATTTGCGAAGTAAATGAATCAATTCACTGAATTAAGATAAAGTCAAGGCGCACCAACAATAAGAGAATAACCAACGCAAGTTACCTTGCTTACGCCAGCAAGAATTTGTGCAGAACAGCAAAATTTATAAAAAAAAAGATATCGTCGCCGTGGTCGTTTCGTTCATCTTCGATGCTTGGATACGCAAAATTCGTAGGGAATTGCGATAGTCGAGTGCAAGAATTTCGAGCCGAGCCTGAACTTTAAACCGTTTTTTTATTGGCAAAACTTTAATTTTTAATGAAGAGAAACATAAACTTCAGCTATTACTGCTGTTTGCTCGAAAATTATCAAAAGGAAAAAAAAATTTGAATATGCCAATGCAAATGTGCACAAAATCATCCCAACAAAATTTGATGGCGACATTCTAGCGTGTGTGTGCGTTTGTGTGCGAAATGAGTGAGCGCAACCGCAAAAGAACAAAAGAGGAAAAGCAGCAGAAAGCGTCTTATAATTTTGCCTTTACGCCTGTACATGCTGGATTTTTTCTTTCTACTTTACTTTAGCGGCTGCTTTGTTGTTCATTCTTAACGTTTTCTGTCTCTGCCGTCTTCTGCATCTACGTTTTCTACTGCTTTGCGTCGTGCCGCTCAAGCAAAGTAGAAGAAGAGCAGCAACGGAATAAGCAGAAATTGAGATAAACGTTGTTGCCAGATTGCCATAAGCTCTTCCTGCTGCTGCAAATGTGGGAAATTATGTAGATACATCTACTAATTAATTCTTGCAGCCATAAAACATTTATACTTTTGTATTCTGGCGGTTTGGCTCATTCCATTCCATGCACCCAACACCCAAACATACTCGCATGTTTATAATTAAAAATTGTATGTTTAATTCATAAAAACACCTACAGTTCAAGAATTCTTTTTTAATCACTTTTTCGAAAAAAATAACTAAATTACAGAAGACAACGAAACTGTTTTTATACCTGCTTGAAAAAATCCATAAAAGTGTAATTGTGTGTTTTAATATTTGAAATTATACAAAGAGAAAATCATTTACAAAAAGTATTTAAACAACTGCATTAAACCAACCAAGAAGTTATTAAAAAAAAGATATAATTAAATCTACAAATATTTAAATTTAAACCGTAAGAGCAAAACGAGCGTTTCAGTAAAATGTCGGAGGAAGTCGATCGCAACGACCCCGAGTTGAAGTACCTCTCGGTGGAGCGCAACCAATTCAACGATCCGGCAACGCAGGCCGAGTGGACACAGAAACGTTTGGTTTGGGTGCCGCACGAAAATCAGGTTTGTATGCGCGCATTTCAAATTTTTCCGAACACACACGGTGCCCAAGCCGTCGTCCAATCTGCCAGCTGAAAGAATCTTGCGTTAAAAGTCAAATTCCGCTGGTCGCGCCGTTCGAGTTTGTTGATCGGGCGTGCATGGGCGTTGGTTACGCGCTGCGCCTGTCATTCAAATTATTAAACCCTTTTTTCCTGTTCAGTGTGGTTTTACTCTGAGGCTGTGTTGGTTCAGTGGCTCCTCGAGTTGCGGGCGACACGAAACCTGCCTGCCGCGCCTGAAGACCCGATCAGACCAGTTTTCAACAATGTTGCATGAGTCAAGCTTGAAATATGCGCCCTTCCTTCCCTACTGACTCTTGCTCTTCTGCTGTGTTTACCTTCGCCGCAGTGCAGCGTACAGCTAATGGAATTGAAGCCAGCATCATCACGTTTGTTCACTGTCACTGACCAAGCCGCGAAGCCGCGGCCGACCAATTCACCAGAAACCAAGCGAGCAACCAACCTACAAATGCGTACGCTTTAAGCCGCTTAAGTACTCGCACCTTAACCGCCACAAATATTTCCGCTGATTGCGTATTCATCTGTAATTTCTACCCGATTTCTCTCCGAACCCTTCGATTTCAACATTTCTTCTTTAGTTTTCTCTTACTAATTTAGTTCTTTTAAATATCGTGATTTCTCCTTAACATTTACATACATATGAATATGACGTGTAAAGTGTGCCTTTCCATACCTCGTCATCATGCATTTGCTGGTTAGTTGTTGTTTTCGTCTTATTATTGCAGAAGTTGCCCAAATCACTTACCACCGCCCCATTGGTGACTCATGCCCTAATTGATGAGTGTTGTGTTGATTTTCTCCTGATCAGAGGTACTTCACATTATCTTTCCATGTTGCCGTCTATTATCGTTGCCTGCGCTAGACTTCCGCAATAATTTGTTGTTGTTGTAACAAATAAACTGAATCATTAGGTATTTTCTACTTTGGTTTCTAGCTTCTTTGATTTTCTAATCTTAATATGGAAATAAAATACTTGCTACTTTAACAATTTCATCAAAAACATTTTTAACAGCAATTTTCTCTCTATTCTGTGCGAGGGTCCCGGAAAATGCTGGCTTTTCCGAAAAAATGTATATCTTACACTTATCGGCGATTTAGAACTACATATAGTTCTTCAGTCTCCATAAAAATCCTTCTGCTCCTTCCGCTATTCTCTACGTGCTATACGAGCCTTCTTGTAGGAAACAGCCGCCGATCGTTATATTCGCTGGCGTTCTTTTTATAAGGTTTATATTATAAGGTTTATATTAGGTTCAATTCCGGTATGTGATGGAATCTAGTAATCAATTTTTCACCCACTTCCCGACTACTTAGAGATCTGAAACTTTGCATACATGCGTAAACACGATGACAATACATGAATCAATCAATTTTATGGGCGTAGGATAAGGGGCGTGGCACTTTTTTATCAACTCCAGATTTGTGTATAACTTTAATCAATAAAAGCTTGTGACTTCGAAACAATTTTTTTTCTACTTTTTAGTACATTAAATAAATTAAAGCTTATTTTTAAAAAGTTTTTTTTTATATAATATTATTACTTTGATGTATAACAATGAGCTATAGCTCCTCAGTATTTTGTGACTTTCTAATTTTAAAAAGCTGTTCTAGATTGAGAGAATTTGCAGAATTTTTTGATAATATACTGACAATTGTTCAATTTCGAATTATAGAACTCCATTTTTACACCGATATTTTCATATCTTCACACGCTTGGTGAAATTATAATCTTTTTGCTTGTGACTCATTTCAAAAGAAGAGTATGTACATATATATTTTATGTCTTTAGTCGAAAACCTTTATGAGTGTGCTAACGGCCTTTCTGAATTTGCCAGTTTGTTATTAAAATTTTCTGAATATATGCATGCGAATTAGTGCGGCAGATGTCATTCAACTTGCCGATTGGTTTTATACACAACGTCTCTGAAAGTTATCTTTTTTGTACATATTGTAAATGTCTAAGGAGTTGATGATCTTCTGGCTCTGATGGCTCGCGAATAATTTGAGGAGTATTTTGTGTGTGCTGTATAAATGAGTAGCTCTCTAGAATTATTAATACAGCTTAATTAACACTGGTCAACACTGGAAATGAGAATAAAATGATGTTTTTAATATTTTTATATTGAGCAATCAGTTATTATAGAGGGTGTTCCAATTGTAGGTGTGGTACTTTGCTATCGATTAAAATCTGTATTATCGACCATTATCCGCCATATTTTGTGTGATTGCCATCGTGACAGTATAGGATTTTAGTTATGGATCGCTACACAAAAGAAGAACGCATTAAAATTGTCGAATTTTGGTGCAAACGCAATAATGATGATTTCCAAGAAATCATCTGTTCGGACGAGGCTCATTAATATAATTTTTTTGGTAACTCGTTTTTAGCTTCGTTTATTATTAATATCATTATTCAAACGAAAGAGTATTTTGCTGCGATTTCTTAATCTGTTCACTGGTCCAAAACAACTGCTGCCAAATCTGTTAGAGCTGGCGCTTTGTTTTTCGAATACAATCGTCATTCTCAACGTTTGAAGATTAACCTCCACAAAGAAGTTAAATATTTTTCGATAAGAAGTTTTATTCATATGCATAACGAAAATGAGTTGTAGAAAATCGTTATATGTAGTTAAGTAGCGGCTCGAGGGCTTATTTTCTTTAAGAGCGGCAAATTCAGTCACTGTTTCCAAAAATATTAATAAATTTTCGTACTACAATGTTATTTGAATAGGACCAATAGAAGCAATTTTTTCCTTCGAAAATAAAATCTGATGATTGTTACATACATATGTAATTGCAGGATTTGCCAAATAAAAAACGAATTTTCCGAAAAATGGTATTGAATAAGCTCTCGCAGTGCAAAATAAAGTTGCTTGAGTTTTTTCACGCCCATAGTGAATTTAACTAGTCCAACTAACATTGAATCCGACATTCTAGATGAGCAAGTGTCTCAGTTGAAGCATTTGGACAGTATTTATCAGACATAATTTTGCACAAATATCATGAGCCGCAGAGATAAGAGCGCTCAAATAATTGCTCAAGACATTCCACTTGAAATTCCTGCCGCTGTCGGTCGAAAAGATAACAGTCCATTCTGCTGAGATGGTGCTACCTGTTTTAGTCGCCAGCGCTGTCAGCGTCGCTTCTTTATGATTCAAGTAAAAATTGATCAAATTCCATGGGACAACAAGAATTGGTATTTGTCACTCATTCTGCGACTATATGTCTGCACACAGCTGACAGCCGCAACTAGAACACCATCACCTCCCACCCTTCTCCATCCCAAAACAGCTGTACAACAAATGTCTATGTTCTGCAATATTTTCAATAAAATTGTTTTTAGCTACTATCCGAAGTCCCTGCGTTGTGCCGCCATTCATCGCTCGGTTGGCTTCACTTGCTGCGTGCCTCGATGCAATGTTTTTCTTATGTCGTATGGTTGTTTTTTCAGCTGTTTTGATTGCTCACATTAAAATGATTAACACATTATTACGGCGAAAATTTGCGCATATTAAGAATAGTTTAATTTATTTAATTCTGTGTAAAATGTTGCTTGTTTGGTTGTTCTCTTGTGCATACATACATACATATGCATGTATGTATTTGGTTTTTGGTTTCACCTTTATATTTGATCGTTACCCCTTATGCTTCATTTTTTACCCTGCGCCAGTGTTCTCTTCTTTCATCTGTTGACCACTACAACAATCACTCATACTCCCCACTCCTTTTGGTGCTGTAATTTTCAGCATTTTACTTTGACTTGTTTTGAGTGGTGTAAGGTGGTAAGGTGGTGCCCCTATAACTCGACAATACAATTATTTGTTCGCTTCAGGTCATCGAACCTTGCGTTTTTTCGGCGTATGAGTACGCGCGATTGATACGCAAGAAAGCAGCAACACGCCAACGAAAACGTAAGAATAAATACAATGGAAATCAACAGAACAGAAGACACAATAAATAAATAAGCATTAAACGTTTTGTAGAAGCTCATGCAAAGGAATGATCAACAAAATAAAAATGTTTACGCTTGTAAGATTATCTGTAGGGTTCCTTCAAATTTAAATTTTTATGTTTTCAGACGATTCCAAGTATTTAAATTTTCTATGAATATGCAAACTTTGAAAGCTTAAATCGGGTTTTAATTATGCAGCTGTTCAATACAGCTCAACAATTTTATTCAATTATACTAATTTTCTGCCATGTGGGTCGTTTTCAAAGTGGTTACTCATAAGAATGGGTCGCCAAAAAACACTACTTTAAATTGTGCATAAAAAAAGTACAACAAGCACCAAGGATTTATAGAAAAATGAAAGAATTTTAAGGAATTTTTCTTAAGGGCACCATTAATTGGATATCGGGGAGAACGATGCCTAAAACTAAAAAATTGGACCAGATTTCTAAAAGTTATTAAAGCTAGACTACACTATTAGAAAAATTTCGGCATATTAACTTTGAAACAATCTTTAATAAAATACAACTGCAAAAAAACCATCCGACGATCCAGACAAAACTGATAAGAACCTCTTCTTTTTTGCTAACACTGCTCATTCCACAATTCCAGTTGGTTTTCCTTAGAACTTTTAATTTTCAAGTGAAAAATTCCAGCAACATTGACAGAAACTCGTAGTGCAAGAATTGAAATTAAATCAGCAATAAAGTTCAATAGTCTGAGTAATGACTTGTTTTTCTAAATCAGCATGTGCCACAATAATTTGCTACACTCATTGCAAATGGTCTACGTGTAGCTATGCAATAAAATCAATTTCTTTTACCTCAACGTACAAACCTCAATGCCTGGCAACTAGAAATCGAACAATGGCGCTAGCAAAAATGTAATACCTACTCATAAAAAAGTAGTTAAAAATCAATCAAGTTTTCTGCACGTTAGAAAATCATTTGTTTTGCGCAATTCACACACGTCGCTTGCACACACACACATACACTTGTATACATATTTCATGCGGGTATACACACGCATTCTATACAGCCATGTACATATGTATATAATACGCCCACAAGCCCGTCTTAAAATGGGGAAACATATTTAATATGTATACATGTACATGTAAATATGTATAAGTGTGTCGACCTATACCACACATGTATCCCAACAAGCATTCGCCTCTGATATCAAATTCTTAACAAACTTGTTGCATATATTATATGTATGGGCAATACGAGTGCGCCCTCTTACAATTAAAAATTTGTCAAATTCTGTTGGAAAAATTTTTATATGTGATATAGTAATTGAAAATTAATTCATGATTAATAAGCATTCCCTTTGATTTTCAAGAATAACGAACAGAATTGTAACTCAATCTGCTGTTTCTATGACTGTTTTCAAGGTAAAACAACCAAAATTCTGACTGTGAGAACAAAGCGGACAAATCTCTAAATTTGTTTGGTGATTTTTTTCTTGCGAGCAAAGCATTAAACTTAAGGTTTGATATTTCATTCTATATCAAATTGAAAGCAAACTTTGAAGCATGTTTGAAAAAACGCTTGAGTTGATAATGATTTGAAAATTCTAGCGTTTTCAATAAAAAGGCAACACTTGCTAGCAATCCTTACTCCTAATTTGATATTCAATGAAAAACGAATCTAAATAGCAAACTTAATAACAAGACTTGATATGTATGTATGTATGTACATAATTCTAAACCATGCTAAAATCATTGCAGTGGCTCCGTAGATAAGTGCTCGGTCCCTGATGCGAGAGGTAACTGGTTCGATACTTAGCAGACTCGTACCATCTAAAAGAAGAAGAACTGGTTTTGAAATTGTTTTTTGCGCGGCGTCGTCATTCGCGAGCTAGTTGGCAACTTTTCAAGCGTATTATTTGAAGCTTCTGAATCCCTTCGGATACGGCTGTAGAATAAATATGTAGATCCCGTTAACTTGTGCTAAAATCAATTCTGATAGATTTTTTATTTGAAGCTTGTCAAGCTCTCGCTTCAATGCTTATGGGGATATAAAACACAGTCAAGTAGGTTTGTGTGTGCCTGTGATCGCCTTTTGCATATGGCGTCTACGGTATGCGACAGACTCGTTAATGCTGCTGCTGCTGCTTCTATTATAACAATGTGGCGGCTGTAAGAGCACAAAGTGCCGCCAATGTAAATAGCTGCGAGCGTGGCTGACGAAGAGCCGCCGTAGCTGCAGCGGCGACAGTCTGCATAATATTGGCTGCACATGCATGTTGTAGATGCGCGGCCGACAAAATTACATGGTCACATTTTTACCTCAAAATTTATATGTATATCGGTTAAGTTCTGAAGGAGGCTAAGTCGCTTGATTAGCCAGATTTTGAGTTTTTAAATACTTAATTCGGACATGTCCAAAAAGCAACTTCCGATAAGTTCGATACAGATCTAGTTATGCATAAACCGAAATCAGTTTAAAAAAACGAATTGCATTTATCCCACTAGCAATATTTCTATGAGAACAAAAATCTTGAAGGGTTTATATCTCCTGCAATGGCAGGAAAAAGTCTGTATGTGTTTTTGTTTTAGGAACTTAAAAGCTCTGAAGGAAACCTCTTTTTTGTTTTTACTCCATACATATGACGCGCACAGAGCAAAAACGCAGTTTATAAGTTCACAGCCCATGCGCGCAATGTGGCGAAAATTGACACTCGCTGCGTTTTTGCTCTGTGCGCGTCATATAAGTTTGATAATTTTTGTTTGGATGGAGTGGGAGAGGAGTCAGCTCAGTTTTTTTCCGCACTATTTGAGAGAGTGAAAAGCAAGTGGATAAATATAACTACTGGATATGCTCTGGAGAAATTTGAATACCGTAGTTCGTAGTCGTTGTAGTTTTCTGTTTCTTTTTACCTTTTGCCTTTAAAGAAATTTCTCTCTTTTTTCGAGTTGAAATTTTTAAGATGTGCCTTGCTTCCTTTTGAAGTAGATAGCTAGTTAGGCAGAAAAGGGTTCAGTAACTTCCCATATAAAGCCTAAAAGAATACATAATAAATTCTAAATTTAAAAAAAAGTTTGGGTAACAGGTTTTGTATGAAAGTCGCCATTGGATTTTCTTACAAACAGTGCTTTGTTGGCCTGAAAAAGATATATATTTTAACTCGTTCGCTTTCCCTTGCTTTGTTTTTATTTAAATACGATACATTTACTAGGTTGTGTGTGGGTTAAAAATAACAACAACAACAACAACTAATGAACAGCAACAACCAAAACAAGTTCTTTTCATATGAAAATAAGGCAAACATTTTCAGAGTCACCGAAACGTTCTTACGTTAAGTTTTTTAAAAAAAGCCGGTAAAAGCACTAGCACACAAAGCAACGCACCAATACAGTCAGAAACATGCACTTACACATGCAGACGGCCACCGCAAACCCGGTTCAAGAGATGAGCTAATCAGCTTTTGTAGGCTGAATGCGGCGAACGTGCATACTGTAGCACACTACTGCCACAGCATATAACGTGGCTTACATAAATAACAACAACAACAACAACAAACAAGTGTTGTCGCTGCGCAAAGAATGTGACTGGCGGCTGCTGATGACGGCAACTGGCGACCGGCAACTGGCGACCGGCAACTGGTAACACTTCCATTTGAACATGACAGTTAAAAAAAAATTAATTTGAAAATTTCTTTTCAACGCGAAACGAACCTTTCATACATACTTTCGCTGCTCGGCGAATGCCTGCTCCAGCGTCTGAGCTTAAAATGTTGTACAAAAAGCAAGAAGCGCGGCTTCAGCGAAATGCCGAAAAGCAGATTTTGAGAAACCGCTTTGAAGCTGTGAGCCAACATTTTTTGAATAATTGCCAGCCAAGTGCTGTTGTGTTAACCCTTTTTTGTTTTTGAATGGCCGTTGTCTGTTGCTTCTTCTTCTACTTCACTTGGTACTTGGAAAATTTGCAAAAAGTCTGCTGCTCTTTGTTCACGCACGGCTGCTTCCTCTTCTTCACTTAGCCTTCGCGCTAGATTTCAGTTTAACTAATTTTATGCCAATCGCCAATAGCAGAAAAGTCAGCATTTGTCGCTGTCAGCGTCTCAGCCAACTTGTTGCCCGCCATGACTTTGGCTGTGCCTGTCAATTTCGTCGAATTGGTAAACGCCGAACCAATACAAACTTGGCCATTGGCTTGTGGATACACACACAGGAGTACTACATTTGGAAGCACTTATCCCACTCTTTGCGGCGGGCGTGAAATGTGAACGCGCACTTCAACTCACTTTTTTTGGAAGTTGCACGTGTGTGTGTGTGTGTGCGTGCGTGCGTATGCGCCATTCAATCCGTCTTTTATGCTTCATTATGCTGTGGCTTTTATTTGTGCGTACTACGTGTATTTCTTGTATTTTTTTCGCTTTATTTTCAATTGACAGCAACAAAATTGTAATTGCAAAAAAAGTAAGATGAGTGCGCCAAAAAAAAACCTTTAGTTATGAGAGCGAGACATTTTAACACCTACACACTGACACACTCATGCCAGTGTCAAAATCAAAGCCGTCTCTCTTTGTATGTGTATACAAATTTTACAACCTTTTTTTTTTACAAATATTATTGTTTTCTACTTTAAGTTTTTGTTTAAATAACGCTTTTATTGATCAAATACTGAAGGCGTCAGTATTTTAAAAGAAAAAAACAATCATGTTCGTCTGTCTTTATTTAAAAATTTCTATTTTCGATTAGACTGCATTAAAAAAGAATGTAGTAAAAACAGAGAAAAATCAACAAAACTGAAGCTGCCTTTATAGTTTTCGATAATCTGGTTTCATAAAACAAATCGTCGCTTAATTAACAATATATATCGTTTGCAACTTTCACAACAGTCGTTTCTTTGCAGCGATGGAAGCCATAAGCACACGGAAATCGAAATCGGCATATTGCATGTCTTGATAACCATTCCTCATTTATAATAGGCAAAAAAATTAGCTAAATTGCTTCTATAAAATCTATAGAAGATGTGAGTAAAAGTATTAGTACAACCATTGTGATATCTATTCATTTTTTTAAAGCTAAAAATGACGAAAATCATAGCATAGTTTTTAAAACTATGCCATGCCTTTAAGTTTTTTTTTACCCAATGGTGTACAGATTAAACTGCTGTCTAACTTTTTTATTTCAGATGATCTGAACAGTGGGAATCATATTTTTTTAGCATGTAACTCTTTTGAGAACTGTGAAGTAAATTTCACTTCCGATTTTCACTTGAAAAAATTCTGAATGTCTGTTTATATGTTAATAACAACGTAATAAAAATTACAAAATTCAGTGTTTTCGTGGTTCGTCGGAAAAATTCTAAGAAAAAGACAGATATCACATAGGACGACACCCATAAACCTCTTTATCTGGCATAGGACGAGAGAAGAAAGTGTCTTTAAATATGTACATCTAATTATTTTGTCGACCATCGAAGGCTTTAAGCTTATTTCGTGTTTTATAAACTAACGTTATTTAAAAATTTCTTGGCATATAATTTGCAATCGTTTGAGTTCGATACCTGCTAATTTTTATTTCTTGCTTAACGAACAACTCTCTTAAGCATCCGTAAATTTTTGGCTTAAATTGTCAGCGTGTTTTTTTTTCTTTTTTGTTATGACATTCGGCTTTGACTCTCCTCTTTTATTGGGCTTTCTTTTCAGCGAACTTCCACTTACTTGTCCACCATTTTAATGTAACTCCGTTTTGTTATTATGCTTTGTTCAGTTTTTCGTTATTTCATCGTATGTTATGTTTTTTCGACTGTTGAAACACATTTGTTTAAATTAAGGAAAATGTAGGGTACCTCGCCCACATTCGCTCCAGTTTCGCAGCCATACTACTTATTTGTTGACGTGGTTGTTTCGTTGTTGTTGTCATATTAATGAGTTTTCTCTTTTTGTATTTGTTTCTTTTCTTCTCACAGTTGCTTGTCTGTCTGTCTGTCATGCTGTTTCAATAGCTTTGTAATTGTTAATGGAATGTTGAATGACATATTTTCAGTTTGTGATTGGTTTTACAGTTTTTGCATATAATTAACAGCTGGAAATAGTGCGAATTTTATGTGCTATTAACCCTTTATTTGTCGGCCTCTAAAATTAAGATAAAACTGGTTTATCAGTAGGGCTGTAAATCCATTTCGACATCTATTTCTGAAAAACACGTTCGTCGTACAAGGGTTAAGCATGGTTGAAGTGTTATGTAATTAGTAAAAAGTGCTAGTTATTATGACTCCAGACTGAAAGTCCGAGAATGAAGCACACTTCAAAAATTAGGATTCACTGCATGTTACCAATACGCCTCGAGTTTCAGTGAGTACGGGTTGAGTATTAGTCGAAGAAAAAATGAATTTATACGCGAGTTCACTCTACTCAAGTCTACTAACTACAGATCTCTTATCTAAACCTACCGCAGTGGATGTGTACTCGATCTCTGATGTGAAGGATCCCACGCTCAATCCCTGACTCATTATACATTCATTATACATTACATATTTGGTCAGTACAACCCGTTACCGGGTTACAACCTGACCTACGGCCTCTCTCCAGGCGCCCCTGCTACGCGCGCGCCTTCTCCAGTTGGAAATTTCAAGCTTTGCCAGGGCCTTCTCCACTTGGTCTTTCCATCGTAGGCATGGCCTCCCTGCCTAAAGTGAACGAAAATAGCATAGTTTTCTTTGCTTATTGGAATCGTATTATGAAGGATTTCTACTGGAGCATCGATATTCAAATACAACATTGCTTGTATGCACATTTAGCAAGAACTTGCAACTGTTGCATTGTAAATATTTTCTTACTAGCTCGTAATTAATGCCTTTTGCTTTTACTTAAAGCAAACTATTTGCCTATGTAATTATGCGCAGTTGCCTTCAAGTCATGTTGAGTGTCGCCTTATCAGATGCAGAACTGACTAATCACCTACTTAGTACCGAACTGTGGCTAGTCAAACTGGTCCGGCAACTTCGTCAACTAATAAATTCATAGATAAGCTTACGGACCAGAGCCTAAGCACTTGTAAAAGCGAATCGAATAGCCGCGGGCTATTAGAGAGAGAGAGTGTCTCACACTTGAATTGCGCTACCAGTCTCAGCAAAAGTTCTTAAGGCCTGTAATACGAACAAGGATGCAAGCAACAACAATAGAAGCAAGAACCGAGCGCAGCAAAAGTGACACAATGAAGTTCAAGAGATGCCACCAATATCAGCATTTTTTTTAAAAGCTATTGCTCTTTGTTGCTGATGGGGCTGGTAACCGGAATTACGTACCAAGAGGCGCATTTACATACCTGCTGCTTGTACTCATTTCTTCGTAAGGTATTTGAACTATTGCAAGTTGTAAGCTCCAGAAAAGTGACACTAACACACACACACGCAGCGTGGCATGCAATCTTAGTAAAAGAATAAAAGCAGCAATATTTCAAAAGAAAAAGTGGAATAAACCGAGGCGAGAATAAAGCAAAGACAAATGAGATACATAATTTCCGTCTTACTCACTCAAATCTTGTTGTTGTTGCCATATCAACGTCTTATGCCGGCACTTGTTTACTTTCCACCGGAAAAGCGCAATGAGATAACACCGCCGACTGCAGCAGATAATTGTTGAAGCATAATGGCCCAGGCAGAAGGCAGAGCGCGCTCGTAATGGAAAAATTGCTTACAAAAATGCTGTTTTTTTCATTGCGCGTACTCAGATATGCTTAATTGTATGTATGTATGTGTGTGTGTGTGTGTGCGGGTATTTTTAGGTGTGTTTCGAAGTTCTTCTTTTTAATCTGCACCGCTTCGTAATTCGTCTAGACTTGTTATAATGCAAGGAGTTGTGGCCCTTTGGCAGGGAAAGTATCTCTGTAGTGAAGTGCGGCAATGTATCTCTATCTCTGGCTGCATTCCATGCGCGTGATTTATATGCTTAAATCGATTACTTTTTTACGATTTCTGTTAAGTGTTTTTCAAGTGTCTTTAATTGCACATTTAGATTTTGTTGGTAGGCGGCTATGCAAAAGTCTCTCTGACTTCAAACGTTTCTGCTTTCTTTCTGTCTTCTCTCATGTGAGCACCAAGTACTACCTTTTGTCAAGAAATCCATATTTACTTAATAAACTTAACTTTTTAATATCTTTGTAATGAGTAAATGTGCATTTGGTTTGTCCGAAATTGCGTAAATTTTTCTTCGATTTTCAAGAGACACTATAGCAATCAATTAACAGCGAATTCTATACTAACAGATGGCATATTATTATTAATAATTAATTGATTGGCGCAACAGCCCGTATGGGCTTGTTATATTTTGCACAAGTTCACGGGACCTACATTAACCGAATCCGAACGGCTTGAGAAGCTTTTCATGGCAAAGAATATTCTCAGAGAATTGCCAATTCATTGCGAGAAGTGGCGCCGCGGCAAGAAACCATTTGAAAACAAATTCTCTTTGTATTAGATGTTATGTGCCGGACTGAGAGTTGTACCCAGGCACTCCCGCATCAGCGACCAAGCACTTAGTCCACCGAGCCACCGCGGCGCCAGTTTGTATATCAAAATTCAAATTATGTGTGGAAAATTTTACTCGAATAGTGCGACTTTCAAATAATTAAAAATTAATTTTGAATTTGGATAAAAATAATATGAATAGCTGCTAAACATTTAGCACAAAAAACTTGCTTCCTTGGCTTGATAAATGTATCTGAAAGTTTTCAAGCTGCAGCTCAGAGCTCAGTTTGTAGGGAGGGAGCGCTTTAATCTTCACCTCAAAATTCTTTTCTATGAAAATAAAAAAAGGCCATCAAATTTGTTCCTCTGATTAATTTTACGTAAATTGTTAAAGTCAACCTTGCATAATTGGTCATGCAGTGGCAATAATTGCAGCTGCCAATGCACAATAGACGCTAGCAATAGCAGCAGCAACAACAACAACATATTGCGTATTTGCTGTAAATATTTATTGAAACTTTACCACTCAGCAGTAATGATGATGGCAATGGTGTTGCCACTTCAAGGGAAATGTGTATTCTCTGTGGTCTGGTTGGATCCCGCCTGTGACGCAGTGTGGTCTGGAGGTGGCAGTTGCATTTGTGTGTGCGTGCAAGTGAGAAATATTCCAAATGCAAATGCTGCATTGCAGTCGCGCGGTTCCAGCAGCAATTGCGCTGCCGCTCGACAGTTTGAATTGAATTGAATTTGTTTCCTTTTTGTTTCATCATTTTTGTTGTTTTTCGATTTTGTAATGAATTTTACTTATATTCTGTATGCTGCCAACAACTTGCATGTTGCATGCAGAAGGAATTTCATTAAAAAGCCTTGAACTTGTGTGCTATGCTCCGCAGCGGTGCGGTGAAGTTGCATGAAGGTAGCGCACAGTGCAACGAGTGTGGCCAAAACTACCAAAAATGCAAGGTGTAAATTATGCATTTTTAAGTAAGAGCATTAAGAATACTTCAGCGATTTTTTTGCATAACGAAAAAGGACAGACCTTTTGGAGCACTTTTATAATCAAAAATTTTCGATATCTTTCGAGTTGCCACTCTCCGAGAGCATACTTTATCATGAAAATAAAACTTCTCAATTCCGTTCGAATATGGATAGTTCGTTAGTTTTGTTAACTTGTGCTTACAAAGATCGAGCACACACAAGTAAAAGCTAGGCCTGAGCCTCGTTCGGGGGCTGCTGCGCCAATTATTTATTTCTTTTATTAAGATATTAAGCAAGTACAATTACATGAAAAATCGAAAAAAACATAATTTACATATCAAAACTTCAGAAGACAATATAAAATTAAGTATTGATTTTTCGTTATCTGTATTTTTTGTTATTTTGTTGTGAAGTGTATTGTAGTAGATACAAAAAAGTACGCTGTAAAATTCTTATTTATTAATTCATTGCAAAAATTATATAGTAAATAATCGTAATAAAAGATAAGCGCCGTTTATTTTTAAAATGGGACAAGTCCATTTTCTGCTATTGCGAGATATTCAAAGATTTGCTTTTCACTCTCAGCGGCAATAATACTGTTAAGAGCTAAAACTTCCATCTCCCAAGTACATACTAGAATCTAAATTTTTTTTACTGTAAATTGTTTTCCCATAAAAATATCATAACAAGTTTTATCTATAACTACCATTATCTTAATTTTTTTTAAAAATGGACTTGCCCCACTTTCAAAATAAACGGCTCCTCATATATCAAATTGCATCGCTCTACAGCAGCTCCTACTTTTGAGCGCTCTTCATATGAACTCGTTTCACTGTGCGGCGGCGGCCGCCTGCTCGATGATGTGGCGGCGTTTATGCGCAGCCAGCATGAAGTGCCACAACTCTTTCGCTTCTTTGTTGTTTTCCCCCTTCTTTTTTGTTTTTCTTGGACTGGCGGTGGAAGTACAAGCAGCATCTTCTGGTCTGGTGCCTTTTTCGTCCATTTCCGAGATAAGCAGCTGCTGCAGTTCTGAACAATTTTTTATTTTGCTTGCACTTGTGCCTTTTTTGTTTTCTTTTTCTTTTAAGACAACAACGTACAAGTTTTATCTTTCAAGCAATGTTGTTGTTTCTTCCGTTTTGAATTGATTGTTGTTGCTTGCCTCCTCCCCTTACACCACCATGCAGCAATGCAGCATAAGTGCACCATATCATTGCATGATATTCGCTTGCCTTGCAACAAAGACGCATCAGGAGGAGTCGATAAATTAGCCTTCGTCCATCAGGCTGCTCTGGTCATAAATGCATGTTAAATTTGTGGAATAAAAATATAATAAATAATCTGAAAGCAATTTTAAAAATGTTTATGTTGTAAGGGGTAGGAAGTTAGAGATACAATTTTTTATCAATCGCAAAGAAGTTAAAATGAAAGATATAGAGACAAGTAAGAGAAAGAGAGCAGTGTTGGCAATTCGACTTGGTTTTGATTTTCAGAGTTCATGACCTTTCAAGTCTATCAGGAAGAAATATAACCAGAGTTAAAGGAAACCCCTTAAAGTAGTTCTACCAGAGATTGTCTTTGGTTCTACGCCAGCTTTTGTTGTTCCGCGCTCAATACATACTGTAAAAAACTGATCCGTTATATAATTAAATTGTTTGCACATACATATGTATGTATTTGCATTTTCAAAACATTCTTAAAGAAATTTTGAACCAAAATGAAAGTAATCTCTCCTTAAAATCGTTAAAAATCTCCCCTCAAATCAACTGTGTGCAGGTCGACAGAGCTTAGACATCCAAGCCTTCGTTTCATTAGCAATTCGCCTGAAGCTCTTTTCCTCATAATTTCCCTTGCAGCCCGCACAAACAATGAGTCTGCTTTTGGTAGTTTTTTCATCACATACATACATACATATATATACCTTTATTCTTTATTTGTATTTCTTATTATTTGATTTTATTTTCATGCTTTCTTTCCTCTTTCCATTTTGCAGGGTTTCGTTCCCGCCAGCATCAAACGTGAACATGGCGACGAGGTCGAGGTGGAACTGGCCGAGACCGGTAAACGTGTCATGATCCTACGCGATGACATACAGAAGATGAATCCGCCTAAATTCGACAAAGTCGAGGATATGGCCGAATTGACATGTCTCAATGAGGCGTCTGTATTGCACAACATCAAAGACAGATACTATTCTGGCCTGATTTATGTGAGTAGAAATTGAAATCATAGAAATCATATAATTGCAATAGTACAGTATTTCCCGCATAAATGCGTCGCAAAGTTGAACGCAATAAAGCTCGATGTATTTATTTGAGCAGGACTGTAAAAGTTCGACTAATCGCATATTTTCGGAACGTTTTTCTGGCTATGAAAGCATTTTGTGTGACTACACTTCTCAATACTTGGAAGCCTTCAAAATGGCTGTGCTCTGCTCGGGCTTCGCGCTGGTTGGGCTGCCTGTCTGCTTGGCTGGCATCTGTCCACAATATGATGCAAAAGTAAACACACACACACAAACTATGTGTGGAATCAAAGAAGAATGACGTTATTTTCAAATGAACCAAACCGCGCAGGCAGTGGAACGGGCCAGTCGGCTGGCATACTGGTTGGGCAATATGTTCCTGAAAACAACCCAAATATTTGATGTACATATTCTGGTAACAGACTACTTCGCTTCTGCATGTGTATTGGCTTTGAAAGCGTTTCTTTCTGATACTGAGTTTGTGCTTACGTGTACATAAACATATGTACATGCATACATAGTATCACACATACATACATATTGTTACATAGAATCATATTTGTGCATGTAGGCGTCATTGTTTCCACTGCAAGTCATATTACAATCGACATACATAGTTAAACCGAGTGGAGATAAACCACTAAAATAAATAAAATTATAGATATTATGAGTATATTCCGTTTACCGCCCACTCCTATTTCTTCGTTTGACGTAAGACTGGCACCTTCACCTAAATAAGAAAGTATATATGTATGTATGCACATATGCATAATAGTTAGAAAAATTAATGAAATTTGACCGCTGATATACCGAGGTGTGTTACAGCTTTTCAAGGCTTTTTCTCCTGCGGCGACAGAAAAACAGAGGGACAACCGAAAATCAAGACAAAGTGATTCTGATAAATTCTATATACCAAAGTTTATACCTACTTGCCACCTGCCTAAACTCCGCTAACAAAATAGAAACTTCTTATTAGAGACATAGAGAAAGCCATATTAGAATACCAAATCGTCTCAAATTTAAGCTCGCCACTGACTAGTGACTAATTGCCTCTAAATGCTATTGACAGAATCCCGATATTTATTGAGTTGGTCGTGCTCAACAAAATCAAAAATGCAAATTTTTAAAAATAATTCTTCATATTTGACTTCTATTTGACAAAATAATTGCTTTGAAGTGATTTTTATTATAATAACCATGAAACATAATATCACGCAAACTTTTTAAATCTAACTTTATAAACATCACATATGTACCTAAATAAAATGTATGTCATAATAAGATTTGAATATTTGGAACTTCCCATTGTATTTCCCTTTGAGTCTTGCGTCAGAATTTTGGTAGAACAACATTTCTCGCTTATTTCGAGTTCCATTCGTATTATTACTCAACATTATTCAAAAGATTGCTGGCATTTCTTAAATGCTTCTTCTTTCTTTAATTCTTTCTCCCCGAAGTACATTTACATACATTTAAGCTCATATATCAATATAAGAAATTAATTTCTTGTGACTTTAACAAATTGTCAGAGGGACCGAGCGTATTTTTTCAGTTTTTTGCCTCTGACTGTCGCAACCTGACACGCATATAAATTTCGTTTAATTTTTGATTATGTTAGGCAACAGCACGACAAGATATTGTACAGTACAAGACTCGATTGCCAAAAGTCCATGAAACACCATAATGGAAAGAAACCATTTTGATAATTTTGGGGAGACATTCCAAGGAGGAAGTCATGACAGTTTTCGTATGTTTTGCACCATTTGCAATGTACCCTATTTCACAGTTAACGCAACATTTTTGTCACACAAGAAATACCATGCAAATGGCTCATGTCATTTCTTATTCTTCTTTTATGTGGAATGTTTTTTTTGTATATATTTTGTTCCAATTATGTTCATACTAGTATATTTTTCATTCCTCAGCCCTTGCAAATATTTTTCAAACCGAAGTTTTCTCGGCTGATTCTGATAGATCACACAAATGAAGTTGAACACATGTTAGAAAAGTCATGCGAAGACTAAAAATTTGATTTTCTGTTACCGAAAGTTCCGAAAAATAAACGATAAATTAAAGCATTTGTTTCTATTAAACCACGCCAACATTTTTTAATTACTAAAATTTTTTATATTTAAAATTGGTCCTTTATAATTGTTAAATGCAAAATAAATGTTTCAAAAACCAACTCCAAAATTGTAAGTGTTTAAGTACGACTTTTAACATTTTCTAAATAAAAACGTTAGTTCTAAAAGCCATCTTAAAATTTTGTTAGTGACTAGATTTTTTTAAACTCAAATTTTAAGGCGATTCATAAAATTTGTTTTTCTATTTTCATTCCCACTTTTACTGAGTAAAGCGACAATTGTTGGACATTTAGTTTGCTGGATACGCCCATGATGACCGATCGCTTCATAACAGTTTGTGGCGCGCGCAATAATTTGTAAAGATCTTTTTGAAGATAAATTAAACTAAAATTTATAGTAACTGATTTTTGGGCAATATTTTCAAATTATGTGTTGGTATCTCAATTTTATTCGAAAACAAAATTGAAGGCGTTACTGCGCAAGAATTCGAAATGTTATTTAATTAATAAAAGAATTTGTATGGTCATAAATTCATTTGGAATGAAGACGCTCACTGTTGACTGACTGACGCACACACACACACACACACATAAGCTGTTGCCGTTGTTTGGAATTCAAAGTCGGCAGCAATCTGACAATAACAATTGCAAATAAATTGTACAAACCAATTGTTTAAATACGCTTAAATGTTCATGAGTTATGAAGAGCGGCTAACTGAAGTGAACTGCCTGCACAGCATTGAACTGAAACGATCCGAAATGAAACGAACCGAAAGCGTGCGCTAACGTAATAACGAGAGAAGCAATAATTAAGATATATGTGCAGGGGGTTTTATAACAAAAACAACAAAAGCCAACAGAATGAAAAATGAAAATGTATTAATTAAAATTCGCTTGTACAATGTCAGTTATCACAAAAACTATTGAAGCTCTTTTAAATGAGCAAGCGCGGCGACCTTCTTCAGCTAATTGCTAACATTTTTTTTCCTTCTGAAACTTTCAATAATTCAATAATGGCATAGAACATAATCTTCAAGCTTTGCCGAAAGCAACAAACTAAATTTGTTCTCTTTTGAGTTTGGTTTTTGTTGTTGTTGTTGTTGCATGCTCACTTGAGCCTACTTTTCATTTGAAAATGACATGAATTTCGTTTTATCTAAATGAAATGTGTTTTTTTAAAGGTAGGTAGCTATGTAGGTGGCAGGCAGCACCAGTAGTAGTAGTAGTAGCAGTAGTAACAGCAGCAGCAACTTATCACACTCACACAAACACACTCACGCGGTTTTTAGTCTTTTATATACGCGCATATATGACTGCCATGAATTGCCTTACTCAAGTTCTTTACACCCAATTAAAATTCTAAAAGAGCAGTTGATAAAAATCGCGAAATATGCTCGCACATTAATTTGCATTCCATTTGGGTTTATTTGCTGGCAGAGTGTGCATGCGTGTGCGTGTGTGCATGTGTGGGTATCGCACTAAAATGGTGTGTCATGTGGGTGTGTATGGTTGTTGTGCATAGAAGCGTGCATAGTTGTTGTTGTGGTTGTAGACTCGCTGTAGTAATAGTGCTATGTGACAACAACAACAACAAACGGCGCAAGAACGAACATTTCTTCTTTTTTTATTTTTTGTTTGGTATAAAACTGTTGAAAATTTTCATAGTAACGCTCGAAGGCACACATTTGAATACGCACAAATAAGGGGGCAACTACACTGAGAGGAATTGTGCTTGCGAACGGTGCTGTCGTTGTCACTTCAACGTCACGTTCACTATCATAGGCAACACTTACTCTTTCGCCAAAACATCAAACAACATCAGTTTGGTCAATTTTACTTCACCCTTTTCTCGTACGAAAATTGGTTCTCTTAAGTTTCTTGAGAAAGCACTTCGTTCCATTTTACCTTAAAATGAAATTCAACGCTCAGAAATAAAAACACGAACACACACAAAAAACACGCTTTTCACAAAAAAGCTTAATGAAGCGTCCTTTTCGGACACTGCTACAAAATAAATGTGTAGGTCCCGTTGAATTGTGCTTAAAATGCAAGAAGACCGAAGCCTCGTTCGCAGCCTGTTGTATCACACCCCTTGAAACAATTTTATACACTTTATATGCGCATCCACGAGAGCGTGTGTGGTCGCTGCTGCCACGTGCAACGCTTGCAACTTGTGCGCTGTGTCTCATTTAAGTCGTTGCCAATTGCGCATTTAAACGCATTTATCAATAATTATGACAGCGGAGCGTTCCACCTGCACTTCTTCGCCAAAATGATCTTCATCATGAGCATCGTCATCGAGAGCAGCAGCTCCATTGCGTGGCTGCAACGTGTGGCTGCATGATATCACATGAGGACGTTGAATGTTGGGGACTGCGCTGTCTATGGGCAATGCTCTATGCTCCGTTGACACACTGTCTGTCAATCTAGCAATTGTCTGCCTCTGGCTGGCTGACAGCCCGACGACGGTACATTGCCTAAATGGCGTCCAAGTGTGTGGCATTGCTGGCATGTCATGCCGCGTGCCGCTTGCTGCTGCAAGTGCGCGCAATTTAATTTATTTTACGATTTCATTTTCATTTTTTAATAATTTAATAGTGGCGCTGCCATATTAGAGCACTCATAAACTAATGACTAGTCGCAGTTGTTGTCACTGTGACAGTTGTGTGTGTGTGTGCTGCTGAGATTTGAAGCAGCAGTGCCTTGCCACAATATCGTTGCTTCGTTGCTGAAATGATTATCGTCATCGCTTTAATTAATTAGCGTTAATTTCTTGACAGCACTTGTTAAACACTTGACAATTTGTAAGGCATTTGTTGTGCGCTTGTGAAATACAAAATAATGCAGCAACAACAATAGAGAATCACAGCAAATATTTATGTTAATATATTGTCAACGGAACTGCCATATGCTAATTTATTGCATTGCTACAAATGACGACGCCAACAATAATACATACAACTAAGCCAACATACATGCCACATGCAAAAATGACAAACAACTCATAATCCAAGTAGGTATGTCAATGCTGGAATACGAGATCCGGTGTTTCATATTCCAAAATTTCACCAATTTTTTCTAAACTTTTGGTAAACTTAGGAAAGAAAGAAATTAAATCAACAGCAATGAAATCCGCGATTCAAATATGAATGCATATGAAAATATTCAAAATAAATACGTAAAATTTTTAATTAAATATAAATATAAAAATATTTACATATTTTGGCAGTTTTCTTATTTTTAAAGGCAACACTGGCTCTCGGCATATGTAGGTGAAATGGTCTTTTACCAAGTCTCACTCCGGCGAAACCCGTCCTCAGTACGGCAACCCCCCGCTGGGTAACTACTCTTTGTTGAGCTTCCCATCGACTATTACAGTCGCCAACGATATAGTCGTTTATATGAACCAGTCTGAAATTCCAAGAGCGAAATTTAAATACGTACCTAGTTCAAGTTGAAAAACACCCAAATTCTGACAGATCACTACTTTGACAACTGCTAAACGGAACTAGTATCGCTAAGGACCCAACAGGGTCTATGCGTGGCCTTCTTAGGCAGCCAGATTAACCTAACCTAGTTCAAGTTTTTACTCGTATGAGAGAAAAATTTGTTCAGTAGAAATACTTTAAATGGCTATCAAATACAAAGTAGGGGAGATGGGGGTACCTTCGTCTACTTTTTTTTGAAGGCCTATATTTCAGAAGGTAATGAAAATATTTAAAAACTGATTAGACTGTTACAATACCTCATTATTTAACAATAAAATGTTATACTATAAGTTCTTTAAAAAGTTCCGTTTGTATTATTTTTTTCAAGATTAGTGAAAAAAGTCATTTCGCTGAATGTGCCCCCATGCCAGGGTAGCTTCGGCATTTGGCGGGGCACTTTCAGCATTCACACTTTAAAGTACCATAAGGTGATACAAAATTTTGTTTAGACCAGATAAGACATGCTTTTGGTTACATAACACGTTTTTATTATTTTTGCATTAAAAAATTAAAAAAAAATCATGTTTAAGAGCTTAAAAAAAATGTACTTATTGTACAATTTTTTTTATAAATTGTTTGTTATATATAATGTTTAAAGTGCTAAGATCGACCCTAATATTAATTTTGTGTGGTTATGGGAGGTTTAAGCCAGGTTCGAGGGTCTTGGAAGCTTCAACTCGATTTCGATTTTTAGTACCTGTGAAGTTATATTGACGAATGTGCCCCATGAAAAAAAGACAAGTCCACCCTGGTGTCACTTTTTTTCTTTTTATTTTTTTACTTCTAATTTCAGTGCTTTATTTTCACATAAAACACTTTTATTTACAAAATAATTGGTATTCAAGTAATACTAATACAATTTTGTTCGAAATAATGGTATAAATACGGCACAAACTTCTTACGTTACCGACCTGAAAATTCGGCAACGAAGCGCGAAAACACAAAATCAAACGTAACTTTGTCAGCTGTTCAGATAGAGATGGCAAACTTTGTGAGGGGTATTTATGCTAGTGATGGGTTAGTTTTTACTAATAAACAGTGATGTTCGGTGACTCCTTCATACCGAAATCGCCTTTGACGAATGTGCCCCAAGGACGAAGGTACCCCCCTCTCCCCTACTTATGTTTACTATGCTTTTAGGCTAAGTGTAGATTTGGGTTTCAAAAGTGGGAGGTTGACGGAGTCTCCATACTTCCACTCGGAGGTCTATTGTGAATAGCTGCAACTATTTTTGAGGTTGTCTAACGCGCGTTCTAACGCCTGGTAATCAAAGAACCTAGAACTCTGATGGCTCTTGATCTCATTTTCTGCAGCGCCAGACTGTGCCATTCTTCACGTCACTACAAATTGTGCACATATCAGTAGTCCCTAGCTGCCATTTTCTCAACATGATTTCTCTGAACGTAATTTACGACAATTTCCAATGAAATGCATTGATTTGCTATGCAATTCAGAAATGTAAATAAAAAAGCTGCTCGTTAGTATATAATTCTGAAAAACTCCGACAATCCGGTATTGCGATTCTGAAGTTCCGAAATTCCGGGATTGGCAAACAACTTTAGAACTAAAATCCCCAGACCGAAGCATCGCTTGTAGCCGAGAATTACAAACAGTTCAGCCGCCAACGCGCCAATTCGAATCTGTCAACTTGCTTGACACCCGCCCAACAGATACAACAATTTTTTTGTTCCTTTCTTGCTTAAACAGACAGTTTTACTATTTGACATTTACGCATACAATTGAGGTGTTTCCGTTTTTAAAATTCAATTTTCTTGTTGTGGTTGTCTTCTTTATTTTGGTTTCTTTTCAATCGAATCTTTGCATATAAACACTTCAATTTGTATTACATTTTGCGAGCTAATTTCGTGCCTGGCCAAAGCAAAGATTAGCTAATTGTTAATTGATCTAAATTTAGTGAATATAATTTGCAAATGTCGAAAATTACTCATGCAATGTTTAAATATTACGTCGTGCGAAGCTGGCGGGGCACAGCGTCCGTTGCACGTCATTGACGCAATAAAATGTTGGTTTTTTGAATGAAATATTTTTTTTTGCATTTTTTTGGCAATAAAAATTAAACAGCAAGACATTTGCATTATTTTTATCTTTATACAAAAGTATAAAAATTATGAAATTTTCACAATTCTCATTCATTTAGGAATGAGTGAACCAGGGGGGGGGGGGGGGGGAGGGTCTTGTTCTTTCCATGTACTACACTTCGTATATGGCTATTAAATTTGTGCAGTTGTTTGTTGCACTTTCAAAATAGATCTGGCTAATAATAGATATAAATTGAAATGGGAATTTTTAATATTGAAGACTGGCAATAATTTGAAACACTGGCAATTTTCGCTTTCTTTTGCTTTTGGAGTATAATACATATGTACATACATAATTCCCTGCCTTGTAGAGGCTGCCACAAAAGAAGCGAGACATTAGCCCAATTCACAATCTTGTGCAAATGGTCTTGTATTTTTGCAATTGCAAATTTTGGAGTATATATTTACTCTACACTAAAATTCTAAAATTCCCGCAAAAAACAATTTTGCTTTTGAGCAATCAGCTGAGAGTTTCGTGTTTTGCAAAATGTGTTGCAAACTAAACCGAAAAAAACCGCTCACAATTGATCGCAAATATTTACTATTGCACAAATTTGCTATCTTAAATGCACAAAATTGTGAATTGGGCTATTTTGTCGAATAGAAAGTAAAACTTTGCGCCAATACAAAAGCCAATAAAAAGAAAGTGAGAACAGATTCACACAGATTTCGAACTACCAAAAAAAGATAGATACAACAAAAAAATTAATCACAGCGTCGGCGAATGTGACGCATCTGTGCCGCTAAAAGCAGACAATAAAAAAAGCTGTTTTAGCACAGGGAACACAGACCACAGAAAATAGAAAACGAGAGTACTAAATACAAATTCGAAATAGATTTCAAAAGCAGATCAAATGCAAAAAGTAGTACATGACGACATTTGTTGCGGCACAATGCTGCAAATACGTACGCGGCATCTAAAAATAATTGCTCTTGGCTTTTGAAACTGGCAACAGTTGCAGTGGCAAACAAACAAGCTGCCAGAGATGACAGTCGTGCGCTGCAGATGCAAATACGCAGACAAGGCTGTCCGACGCTGCTCTTTAATTGTTGCAAGGAATGCGGCAATTGTGACTTGCAGTTTTCTTTCGGGGTAGTCTCTTTTAGTCAGGAATGTGCGATTATTTTTTTCAAAAAGGTTCATAAATTTGGAATTTGCGCCTGTGAACCGCACCCCAAATCCCCAAAAAATCTTTCTCCCAAAAATTGTTATTTATTTAGTTTTCTTGTTGTTTTTGGATTTTGGTTTTTCTTTTTTGTTTTTGTTTTCTTCTTGCGACTGTTCACTCACTTCGAGGCTTAATTTTTGCACATTCCAACAACACTTAATTTGCACGGATTTATTGCGTAGATTGCGCAAGCAAATGACAAATGTGGCCCATGCCAACGGCGCCATCTTTGTGTGGCATCTTATGTAGATCGAAGGTGGTGGGGCGTGGCGGACGACGTACATTGCCACTCAGGCGCTGCTGCTTATGGCGTTCGTGATGCGTATTATTTTCTTTTATCAGCCGTGGTGTTTGTTGTTGTTGGGCTTAAAATGTGCAAATATTTATTTGCCGTGTGCAATACACACCAACATTACGGATTGTTTATTATAAGAAACATGCACAGAAATTCCTTTGGCAATTAGTCATTTAAAATACCTTGAATTTTTGCATTTTTATGAAATTCTATCTGAATTGAAAAATTTAAATAATGCAAATTTAAAATTTTGTTGATATTACGACTAAATTTTCATACCGGAATAGACTGATTGTTGCTGTCTTTTCTATGGCAGAGTTGGTTCAAAGAAATTTTATTAATTTAATCGTGCATAATACGAGTAGTACGATTCATACCGACTTAAGGCAGAGAAGATGGAAATGTTATTATTTTCTTCAATCACAGCGAAGATTAAGGGCCGTTCTCTCAATGTCTGGTTAAGCGATAACAAGCACTTTTACCGGAGACTTGAAGTTTCCGATTTCACAGTATTTGGTCAAAATTGCTCTGTCAATCGGTGAGCCGGTTAAGTTAACCGACAGAAGCGGCGCCGGTTAACTTATAAAAGCTAATAAAAGTGACGTTTTCAACTGACGTCTAATATTGCTATATTTTTAATGTAGACAATTGAGAATACTGCGTTTTTTACGCATTTTACAAGTGAAAAAAACAATGATTATAAGATAGGAAAAGAGAAGGAACCTATGAATGCGTCAAGCCTCTCCACTATTGGATCAGTGCTCTTTTTCACTGGACGATACCCGTTTGTCTCTTTTCTTCTTTGCTTAAAATTTTTTCACAGAAAATTATTTTGAAATTTATTTTACGATTCATATTGACAATAAATGTACTAGAACAACCGTCAAATCTTTTCCTTTAACCGACACAATGTTAACCAGCACATGGTGGAAACGAAAATTCTTAATCGCCAGGTACTATCGGGCGGTTAGTTATCTGCTGGTTAAGATTGAAACTAACCAGACATTGAGAGAACGGCCCTAAGACTGGCATTCTCATTATACTATTTACTGTTGAGTGCAGACTTCGTTTTCTATCTTTTGAATCTTATACAAATTTGCAAAAAGTATCAAAAAGCACTGGCCAGAACATAAATTCAAGTTCTTTTAAGGAGTTTCGTTTGATCACACGTTGTGCTGCTACCATTTTTAGACGCGAGACGATGATTACCATAACTCTGTCAGTGCGAGTGCCATACACGAAATGTCAAATGTGCACTTATCATGATTTGCATAGCAGCACATGCGTCGCCATTAGACAACAGCCAAGCGACGAAATAAATGACCTGTTGCCCAGCTAAGAGAAGGGGGAAGTGTCGGTGGCGTGGTTGCTGGCGTTGACAACAACGTTGCGGCGCCATTGACACACTACAAAAGTGCCGCTTTAATTGCAGCCATTTTCTTGTTGCTGCTGTTGTCAACGTTGTTGCTTTTGTTGTTGTTGTGGTGGCCGCTAGCCAGCTAACAGCATTGACTTATATTCGCTAAAATGGGAAATAACGCTGAAACCAGATCGTCATCAACGGCAGCGCTGCAGGTGGGTGGAGGATGAGGGGAAATACTAGCACACATGTCTGCCCGCCCGCCCGTCCTGCACTCCTCCACACCTTGCTCATTGCACTTTTGGCGCTTTAATTGCGAAGCGTTGCACGTCCGCGGTCGCCGCAGCGCATACAGAGCGCCCTCTGCCGTGTAAATTGCAAACAGAAGTGAACTGTGAATGGGGCTTAATTATAATTTCTACTCATACCTTTTTCTTGCTGTAAATTTTGTAGTGTTGCTGTTGTTGTTTTTGTTTTTGTTCCACGCATTCACTTTGCACGCTTTTATTGAAATTTGTTTTATTGAATTGTCATGCATGTGCAATAATTCCTTTTCCCATAGCGACTTGGCATTTAGCAATTTAACACTTGCCGTATCAATGACCATATTTGGTCAAAAGCACAGCTCAGCACAAAAATGCATACAGTAACGGCGAAAAAAATTACTTCAGCTTATCTTTAAAACTTTTTTATTTTGTACATATACATATTTTTCACACAGTTAATGGTGTACAATATATGTACTCATAAATTTATCAGCTGAATATGAGCTGTAAACTTTTGAAAGTAAATCAAGTCTGTTTGTAATAATTTTTCTATGCATCTCTCAATTGCGATTCATTTGAGGCATATTTCGTTCTATGTTTGAACTCAGAAAACAACTTTTTATTGCATTAATAAAATTAAACGATTTTGTCTGAACCAAATCTCCAGAAGCATAACACTTAACATGCTAGAGAACAAAAATCGAATGTCATTCGACGCGGTCTATATTGAAGTACATATGTATGTACATATATAAAAAATAGATTTGGCAAAAATAACTGATTTTTACACCCACTTTCTAGGGTTTATTTTGACCCTTGGAACTCAATATGTGAACACATAAAAAGAAATAGTACATATCGCCGCTTGATTCAATACTTGTCGTATGTCGACTTTTTCACTTTTTGCAGTTTTAAGTTTAAAGTACTCCAATTTTTTTTTGGCACGGTAGATTTGTCTGAAAATCGAGTATTTGGTAGAGTGAAACCTTGTTATTAATACTGTTTATTCCAAAAGATCGACTTTTCGATATTTAGGAAGATATAGCCAAATGCCATCCGTAACTCAAAATGTGAAAAAATCGACATACGACAAGTATTGAATCAAGCGGCGATATGTCTGCCTAAGATTTTTGTGCATCACATTCAAATTTCATTCAAATCGGCATCTGAAACTCTGAGCACCTTTCTTGTTTTATGAACATTAAACATTTCTACGCTCTTAAATTTTAGTTGTACGAATTTTATTATAATATTATAATGCAAATCAAATAGTTAGTACACATTAAGATAATGTAAAATTGTCAATTTTAGTATTAGACATTACTGCAATAGCAAGAATGGTTATCCCTTTTTCCGTCACTGTATGCATACAATCATATGTATGTTCCAAAGCATTTTGTGCATAATGAGCGGAGAAGCCGATTAGGCAGAGTGTGCCATAAACTGTAGTGAGAGTGAGAGAGACGTACAAGTGTGTGTGTTGGTAGTACAAAAAATTTACCATGACTCGGCTGTGCTTGGCGTTTTCTTACGGGGCCGGCCTGCTGTTTAATGCCATAAAAATATGTATAAGCATGTGTATGTGTGTGTGTGTGAATTCATATTGCACAGTTTTGCGCAGTTTAAGATCGTTGACATGTCAACTACGGTTTGCACGTACATACTACATATGACAACTGCACACAAGCACACATAGTACATACATACGAGCTTAAAAAGTTCTCAAAAAAAGTTGTGATTTTGCGGCTTCACCATTTTACCAAGTTTACGTACGTGCAAAATTGAATTTTTAAATTTTAACTAAAATTTAGCTTTCCACAAGCCACTCCCGCTCTTTTTTCTTAAGTTGTAGTTTTGTTGAGTCACTCTTAGGGCCAGTTTCACAGTGGATGTTTAAATCTAATTTGCGAATTGAGTTTAAATCTAGTTTAACTTTTCTTGAGTTTCACAGTGCATTTATTTAAATACGGAATAATGAATGGCAACTTCGAATATTTGACAATTGAAGGTTGACACAACTTGCCAAAAACATATGTTCAATTGTTCAATTATGGAGGCAGCGCGAACTAAAAATTTTTAGTCGGCCGAAAGAAGTGAATTATTGGATATTGTGCAAAGAATCCACAGTTTATATTATTTATGATGCTACGGTATCATTTATATGTGCTATAACATGCAGTTTCATGCTTAATTTGAATCTTATAAATTCCAATATTGGCCACGCAGCTTGTCTGCACATCCGAAATCAGCTGTTTATTTGTTTTCGATTGCAACTCTGTGGCGTACTTAAATATCCACAATCGGCTATTTAAATCGTATTTAACTTTCAACTGTGAAACTGAAATTCCCTATTTAAACTAGAATCAGAGTTTAAATATCCACTGTGAAACTGGCCCTTACTTACTTTTATTGCTGGATTTTTCTCATTAAATTGCATTAATTTGTTGCTAGTGTCCAATATAAAGTTTATGTTTTATGGTATATTTGTTTGTTGTATTAACTTGGTTCTAACCAGAAGTTTGTAATAAATAGTTACTATATTGCATGACTCACTCCAACTTGTCTTGCTAAGGAGTTTTCGATTTTATTACAATTGTACAAAATCGTATTTAAATAGCATCGAGTGATTTGGAGTACGATGACAGTACGATGAATGATGCCAGCTTTTTGAAGATCAGCATTTCGAATGTTCCATCAAATTTTTAACCTAAAATATGGGTTGAGTACAAATATTTTATACAATTTACATTTGTATACGACGGCTTCAAATTGAAACCACTTCAAAAAAGTTAAAAAAAACTATGCAATCGGTTGTTTCACTGTATTGGTATTTTCCTGTGTTATGCACACTTGCATACATATGCATGTATGTATGCATATTAATGAATATTGAAAGCGCTAAACATTTGACTATTATTTCTATTGATAACTTGAATAGTCGTCATTGTAGCTATAAGACCGACCACCCAAATTAGACTTGCTTTGTTTTTCTAAACCTTTTTTACTTGATCATCTAATTTTATTCGCTTTGCAGCCTACATTATTACATACTTATTTACGCTACAACTCTTCCGATTGCTTTTGTTAATTTTTGATTTATTGTACAAGCATTTTTGTTGTTGTTTAATTTTAAAATTTTTTCTTGCATCAAGCTCTGTTTCGAAATTGAAATTTCTTATATAATTAACCAACATTTTGTCTATATGTACATGCTGGTGCGTTGTGGGAAACTCTAATCTATCTCACTTTTCATTATACCATTTTAACCTTAATATTCTTTGTTACCGTGATGGGCTAGTAAGGGCCATACTACGCTACCCAAGTAAACCGTATTGATTGCTGCATTATAGAAATATTTTGGACTTATTTCTGTAAAATCGCAGTTATCAATCGCAGTTTATTAAAAAGAAAATTCTCGCATTTGCATACTATAGCCCAATTCACAATCTTGTGCATTTAAGATTGCAAATTTGTGCAATAGTAAATACTTGCGATCAATTGTGAGCGGTTTTTTCGGTTTAGTTTGCAAAACTTTTTGCAAAAGACGAAAGATACAGCTGATTGCTTAAAAGGAAAATTGTTTTCTGCAGGAAATTCGACTTCAATACAAATTCGAAGTCGAAAGAAGCTTAAAACAACAATTAGTGGACTCTTTAATAGAAGAAGAAGATGCAATGCAAGCTCCTTTTCATGCTTTATTTTTCATATTTTAATCAAATATAAAACATTCCGGTTCGCACTTCTTCTTCTTCTTCTTTGTCTCTCTCTTGCTCTGAGAGCCGTTTGCAATTTATTAGTATTGCATTCGCATAGTAAATATATTACGGGTTTTAAGTGCTGTATTTTTGCAAAGGTTTTGCAATTGTATCTGTGTTTATTTTGTTAGTGTAGAGTAAAAATATACTCCAAAATTTGCAATTGCAAAAATACAAGACCATTTGCACAAGATTGTGAATTGGGCTCATATGTCTTCTTCTTTCAATATTGCATCATACTAGAATGTTTACTTATGTAATATGATGGAGACCACTTTTTAATATTGCTTTTCTTATACATGTGTTACCTCACCTACTAATCAAGTAGTTTTCACCTTAAACAAAATCATCAATTACTTAATTTGTTGGCATATTGCTTTGTTGTAAGCTGCCTGGTGTTTATGTTGCATCAACATGCAATCTTTCTTTTCAAAATTTTCTTGTAATGCTGCTTCGCCCATGTTTGCCAAATGTCTGTATGCCGAAATGATTGCTGCTGCTTTGTTGCACGTTCGTTCCCGGGAAAGACCAGAAGAGTTGCGTGCATGCGTCCAGTTAATTCCTTGTTGCAGGCGTTAATTAAGTTTTCCGACAGGTTTAGCACGCATTCTTTCAGCCGGAGCAACGAATTTAATGCCTTTTGCCGGGTGTGTTTATACAGCCCGGGTCTGGCCAGTTCAGAAAAAATTGCTGTCTTTTTTTTGGCCGCAAGTTTCAACTTAATTTTAATATTTGTGGACTAGCTTTTATATTCTCTAACTTTGTTTATTTTTTCCCCCTTTTATTGCAGACGTACTCCGGTCTTTTCTGCGTTGTAGTAAATCCATACAAGAAGTTGCCAATTTATACTGAAAAGATTATGGAACGGTATAAGGGTATAAAACGACACGAAGTGCCTCCCCATGTTTTCGCTATAACAGATACCGCTTATAGATCCATGTTGCAAGGTAAGTTCGTACAAGTTTTTATATAACTACGTATAACGAAATGTAATATCGATTTGCAATTTTATTAAAATTCCCAGTCAAAAAAGGCCCCTTCAGTTAGATAAGTAGTGTGCAAATTGATAAAGTATATGTATTTATCAGTTGCACTAGTCGACTTGTATATAAGTACTCTATATTCAGCCAATCCTAAAACACTTTTCAGTCTGAAATCGCTGTCACTAGCGTGGGGTATCATTTGCACCACACTGTTGGCTTATATTTTGTGCTCTATTTCGTTTTGTTATTTTGTTCAAAACGAATCATTTATTTATTTATTTCAGTCTACAGAATAATGATCTTACAGACTACGCAAAGTATTTATTAATATATATTTAGGAACTTAATTAAAGATTTTAAACAAATTTAGCTTAAAGCTTCTTCGCTAGTATTAAAATCTAAAAAGGAACTATAAGTGTTGCAAAGATGAACACATCTAGCGATCGGTTCATTTCTGCAGTAATTTGTCCTATGCAAATCCTCCAAAAATTAAAACCGAAAATTAATTTATGCAGTTAATGAATACCTACATTTAAATGAGATTGATCAAATCTTTTTTAACATCAGATTTAATAAAAATATTTTAAATGGAAGCAATTTGCTTCAAAATTAAATGGGGACCTATGGCATCCCGCGAATAACGGCGGATTAAGATCATGCCAACTACAATATCTGAAGTACCGATGAGAGAATCTTTGATTTGCGATACGGTTCGAAGCATAAATTTACCTTGTCATACTCATTTGCTTTTTATTTTTTAAAAGCTGCATAAATATTATATTGTAAACATCGTATTCTCATAAATATAAGTATGAAAGATTATTTATAACTCATTTCTTTTATTCGAATAGCGCAAATGAACTAACGGACGATTTTCTAACGAATTTCTCGAGAAATTTCCTATCAACTGCTGCATACTCCCGTATTATGATTGTAGGGTGCAAGGAACTCATAACAATTTGTGATAAGATAAGATAAAAATGTGTTGCTATCAAGCATGTGAAGTAAAACAGCAAACCATTGCAAAAAGTTTTCCTATCGAATTCTATGCCGCATTAGTACTTTTTCTCAGTAATAAAATATTTATCTCAATAGAATGCGTGGTTGAGCCTCCAATGCTAACATTTTTCTGTCGTCTATGTTACGGGCATAAAATATGAATATAGGGAGAAATAAAAGTAGGAATGGAGCATAAAAGTGACCGTAAGCAAAGCTGGTCTCGGTGAGCGCAGAGAAAAATATGTATCCATATTTGTATATATGTAAATATCAAACGTAAGATGGAGAGTGGGTCGTAATCTTTGAGAGAGTCTATTGCAGAGCGGGTCGTTATATGTAATTCGGGAGAATAGTGACAAAGCGCGGAGAGCGGGTCGTAATGGTACGAGCTTTCCGGCCAACTTCGACTCCTATTATTGACCATGTGTTTAATTAAATACTTCATGCTGAATATTTGAAAATATTTAAATGCACTGAATTTTTAAGTTGATATTCGGCTCGTAATGACATCATCCAATGCGATTGCTCTAACCTTATCATACTATATCGAGTATAAAGCCGAAAGGGGCTTAAGCCTCGTTCACATTCGACTTTTGCTTCGCTTTGCTTCAGAATTTCGCGTTGACAGATAAGTTCAATACATGCTTTTATATGAGGCTTGCTAAATAGAACGCGAGAAAAGCGAAGCGAAGCAATGCGAAGCAAAATGTTGGGCAACTCTCAACTTTTTTGCGCTTTGACAATCAGTTGTTGAAATTTTTTGTGATATTTTTCATTTTCTCGTGCGCTTCCAGTTGGTTTCATTTTCTCGTGCGTTTGCGTTTTCAATTAAGACACTCGCGAATTTCAAACTTTAGTAGCATAACTACTACTACTTAAATTATATCAGTAAAATCCAAAGTTAAAGCGTTCATTGTAGCAAGCCTTATACTTTTCACGCTTTGTTGTTGAATCTCGAACTGTCAAGCAAAGCGAGGAAAGTCGAATGTGAACGAGGCTTTACAGCGACAATGTGATTGGACGTCCATATCAGCACAAATAGCACCCTGCGAATTTAAGACTCTACCATTTCCTGTCTTGGAATTTACCTACTTTATTTGCACTGTCAATAGCATATGTAGAACAATAGTTTTTCTTTATAAATAATTTAAAGACAGACAACTTTTGGGTTCGAAAACGATTGCCAGTTCGGGTTTTAAAGAGCTCATTCCGACAAGTATGAGTTATTTCAAGAATGGGAATAAGTGCGAGTCCTAACTGCAGTCTTTTAGTGATTCAAATCCGAGTTGTGAATACTCACTACAGGTCTCTTTTAGGAACCTGTAAAAAAGCACGCACTTGACTCGAACTTTACTTATAGCAAAACACATGCTGATCCCTCAAAGTTCTCGTAGAGTACTTCGCTTAATTCTTCAAGAAATTAATTTATAAAACGTGGAACTGATTTGCATATATTTAATCGCAAGATCGGTTGGTTTTACATGTGATTTGCTTAACTAATTATCTCTGCGTAAACTCGGTGCGTAAATCATTTGGCCTCCCCTTTGAACGCTGAATCAGAGACAACTTTCATCCGGCAATTGATTTCGCTCAAAGAAATGTTTATGTTGTATATTTACTTATTTTTTGTTTTGCTCAAGTCCAAACTGGTTTTGACCATGTTTTGCTGGACTCTTGTGTGTGTATGTGCATGAAACTGTATACAGAAATTTTTTGGTTTAAATTTGAAGTTAGATATATGTATACGGATATGCGTTTGAGCTTCAAACCGGGGTTGTGACTCATCCTTCCTTCCATAAAGCGCCGCACCGTGCGCCATGGCCATATCTGCTTGCATAATTTGATTCGCTCAAACACGTCACCATATTTGCCGGTTAATAAATTTTCGGTTATGGTCATTTGCCGTTTTATGCTACTGCTTTAAATGTTCAATTTATAAAATTTTCTTAGAGACAAAATTATAAATTCATTTTGTAAATTTCAATATGTATTCCATTTTGTTGCATATTGAATTGTATGGAAAGCTGTCGCACTGGCAGCGGAGGCACACCTCTTTCGACGAAATTTAGGCCTGCTTTAATCTTTTGTGTTATTTGTGAACCTTATTTTGCCTTACCCTCAAAATGTGTGTAGATACTTCTCGTAGCCGTATGTTTGTTTGTGCGCTTTTATGATTTTGTGCACGTAAAAAGTGTCATTTTGTAAGTCAATATTTTCACAGCTCCATGCGTGAATGAATGAGTGCAGGCGTTTGAGTGTGTGTGCTTCACTTTGTCAATGCCAATATTTTGACGTTTTCGCATCAAATTCCTATAAATATCCCACTTTATCTTTTGCGATATTGAGATATGTATGTATGTATGTGTGCGCCTTGTGAAAGCCTTTGCCTGTGAGTCCCGTATCAGCGTTGTCGTCTACGTATGAAAGCTTGGTTTTTTGCCATAACTCCATTTGGAGGTGGCGATACCACTTACACACACACACACATACACAGCTGTATCCACATGGCTGCGCTGATGATTCATGCACTTCATATTCTTGACTCCTGCATTGTTTCTGTTGTTGTTGTTGTTGTATGGCAGGAAAAATGCATGCAACTCATGCGCATGAAAGACTTTCATTGTTGTGTTGTTGTGATAGCGTCTCGAACCGAGCAAAAGAGCATTATTTCACGCTTTTTATGACTGCAACGGAAAACAGAAGTTTGGCTGATATGGAGACTCAACCATGAGTCATGTTAGGATTAAGTGGTGTGGTAGCGATTGCTTCAAAGAAACATTGGAAATTGTTCCCTTGTTACTTTCATTCATCAGGTACATATACATACATATGTAGATAGAAATAAAGCAAAATAGCCAAGCTTCAGTCTGGCGGCACCGCCCTTAGTACGATCGACAACAAGCAAGGCGAAACCAGCGTCCTAGTGAAAAAGTATTAGTTGAAATCTGCAATTGTATATGTCGGATTTCTCATACGTCCATATTACATTTTGGTATGAAAAAATAAAGTCGCCGCAGGGGCTTAGTGGACAAGTACTCGGTCTCTGATGCGAATGGTCGCTGGTTTGACTACCTCTTTAGACTACCGTATAAAAAAGAAAGAATATGTTTTCAAATTGTTACTTTGTGTGGCGCCATCTCTCGCGCAAAAGTGGCAACTCTTCGAGAATATTTCTTGCCATTAAAATAAAGCTTCTCAGATCCGCTCGAAAACAGTAAGCCCTGTTAACTTGTGATAAAAAAAAAGATCGATCGCACACAATTTAACGCAAAAGATAGCTCGACCCAAGCCTCGAGAAAAATATTTTATAAATACGAAAATATTGGCTTTAGAAGTAAATTTTTACAATGCGTTTTTTTAGCTCAGTGTATAAATCTTAAGCTTTCAAGTTCGTAGCTCGCTGCTATTGAGTCCATCTATGGTTATGTCGGTTATTTGCTGGCAATAAGATCGGCGTCAGTCGATTCGAATTTGTTGTTAGATAGCTTTTTTGTTTTTTGGCTTACTAAGTTTTTGCGGTTGTTTTGATACGCATGCTCCACACAGCACTTGCGTCCCTGCGAGCGGCCCGGCCCGCTGGCGACTTAAAGCGCTGAGACGTCGTTCGTTATTGGTGTCGTCTCTTTGGAAACGTTTTCTATGGTTTATATCAAGTTGCGAATCGAACAGTCTTATTTGGTTATGAAAATTCGTTTGTTCTTCTTATTTTGCATCTTATTACTTACGTTTTTCTTGTTAGCAGAGGCGGGGGGCCTGCAAAAGCAAGTTGTCTTTTGACTGCATATCGAATGTTAAATACATACATACATATCTTTATAAAGTTAATTGCTAGTATATTTGCGCGTGTCTGCTCGTATTGTTGCAATTATGTTGAGTTTTTTGTCTCTTTCTTTAAACTTCTAACTTTTGGCGCTTTAATTTATGGCTAGATCTCAGCGTCTAGATATGAGCATAAAACAGACAGCTTGAATTATTGGCTTATTTCAATTTGGTTACGTTTTTGCATGTTGCTATTTTGCATGTGTGTGTGTGTGTGTGTTTGTGTTTGTGTGGGTTGCTTTCTTGTCGGCGCCAGTATTTCTATACAAAATCAATTTGCTAACTTCTAGAGTGCTGATTTGTGTTTGTTGTCTAAAGTTCAAGCGCGCTGGCACTGAAGTGTTATACAGCCTTTGGACCTTAAGCCGAAGAGTGACCGAACAATATTTGGAATTGTTGGTCTTGGTTTGTCTGCTGCCCTCCCTGTAAATATTTTTATGCAACATTTAATTGATTTGTTTTTTTTTCAATTTGAAAAACTAATAAATGCATTAAAAACCAACACACGCACACACATACCACTACATTTGCTTGTCTTTAGGAAATACATATGATCACTTGCTAACGACAATGATGACAAACATGCTGACTTTGACGACAGCGACGACAACGGCAACAATAATCAACAGCAACAAGCAAAACAACAACAACTACATACTATCATAAAATTGATTTGTAGTATGGTTTTGCTTGCTGTTGATTGCAAGCGCGTCTTGATTCAATCGAATATCGACGACATTACAGCCACTCGTTTACTAATGTGTGTTTGAGTGTGTGTGTGTGTGCAAGTAGATGTGTTTGCAAGTGTCTCTAGAACCGCATTTGATGCCCTCTCATCCCAGCCTACTGGCCTGCCAATGTGACAGCTTGCCCCTCTGTTTTCAGTTTTATGTTTCAATTGTTGTGTTTGGTTTGGTTTTTGAAATTGTGTGAAAATTGAGGTCACTGCAACGTCACACATGCACAAGCACACATACGCGCACATGATCACATAGACATACATATGCGCGCAGTGCTCGCATTTTGAGCTGTGTCCATTATTGCGCTGAGATTTCATAAAAATATTCTTTATACGAAAGAGTGTTAATATTACATATTGCTGTGAAATTATGCGTTAAGTCAGCAATTATTGCCTGACTGCGCTAAGTTATTATGCTCACCTGCAATGATGATTTTCTAGAAAATTTCAACTGACCTTAATTAATACATTTTGCTATCTGATAATGCGTTTTCTGACATAATGAGTTTCTTTCCTTTTAGAAATTTCTTCTTATGAAATTCCCTTAATTTGTATAATATAAACTTTATATCTAATTTACAGATCGCGAGGATCAGTCGATCTTGTGTACTGGTGAATCTGGTGCTGGTAAAACCGAGAATACAAAGAAAGTTATACAGTATTTGGCTTATGTGGCAGCATCTAAGCCTAAAGGCTCCGGCGCGGTAAGTTTCGAAAATTTTATTGAATTTAATTTAATTCTTCTACCTACATATGTATATGTATTATAGATTCCGTTATTATAACGTTTTCGGTTTAGATATTATAACGTATAGATGTGTATGTATATTTTACTATTATGGTATTATAACTGACGGCCCGGTTTTGTGTGCCGTCTCTAAAATGCAACACTGTGTTATAATAAGCATTTTATGCGTACCAATTTGGTTCGAAAACAGTCGCACTGCAGGCGATGCTCATAAATCAATCAAAAGTCACATTTTTATGTCTACGGCAATTATTATAAAGCAAAATTTAATTTTTGCAAATGCATAGTATAATTCCTCTCTTGTTTTTCTTTAATAACAATGAACATGCGCGCGCATTGTAATTAATTTTGAAAATATAGCTATTGCTCTGTTGTTGCTGCGGGCTGAGCTGAGCTGGCGGCGCTTTTTGAAGTGTTTGCACATTGCCATTTCTTGACACCCACATTTAAGCGTTGAAATGTACGTGGTTATGTGATTGCTAATTGCTCATTTGAAATTTCATTAAAAAACCAATACTTTTACTTTCTGCGTACGTATGCAAATAAAGCTAGAGTTTGAAAAAACTATTAAGAAGCTATAGAAGTACTTTAGTTGCACTTTGTTTTGGGATGGTGAGATTTTCTAAGTACATACATACATATGTATGTCTAAACGATTTAAAAAATCGCACTTATAAAACGAACCAACTTAGTACATATGTACATATACTAAAGGAGAAATGATACATGCATATTTTTTATAGACACGGCTTAGAGATCAGAGGACTCGGGTCCGAATCATAACATCATGGCATCATGATCTAAAAATTGTTCACATTTAATCTTGAAAATATATATATGGATAATTGAAGACAGATAATTATAAAATGAACTACGTTTGGCACTTAAACTCGTTGAGTTATTTTCTAATTTTTCTTCGATTTCATAACCTATTTTGAGAAGGGAAAGCTTATTTGACGAGCAAGTCTTGAGTGTTAAACGAACCGAATTTTAAAATTCCAACTATTCAACATTGATTTTTACGCTCTTGCACCAATGTGGGCCATGTTGCTACCACCTTTTAACTTATAACTTGAAAAAGACATTTTGTTGGTGCTTAACATTCAAATGAATAGTGCCTATCATTAGCACCATTGCAGGTGCATACTACATCGCTCCCAAAAAAGATCTTTGACTTTGGAACTCTGGCTTTACAAAATATAAAGGCTGACACAACTTAACGCTTGAGTGAATGAGTGTGATTATCAAGTTGAGCATAAGTCATTTTATGAGGCCATTAAAAATTTTTATTTCTGATTCACAAAATTCACCGTTGAAAGAAAACCTCAAAATTCATTGAAGTCTCAGCAGCCGTATACTCACTCACGCTGTTTTATCTCGAAAACGTGCTTTAAAAGCGCAATTCTTAGCTGCATACCTTTTTAAGGTGACTTGCTTACAATGGAAACATATTTCCAACATGACTCATGCTACGATGCAAACGTTGGCAATAAAACTAAGAGAAGTACTGAATATCACTGCCATAGTTAATCACTCGCACAAACACACACACACACACACTAACCTAGAGTCTGAGTATGAGAAAATGGCTGAAGTTTAGTGGCTTTGCATTGCATTTAACGCCATTTAAGGCGAATCATGTCAAATGTGGAAAAGCCTCACTCACCGCCTCAAGATCTCGAGTTCGTACACATGACATACATTGGGCACTTTTTTGTGTCGACACACATACACACACACATATCTACTATAATAAAGTATGTATGTGTATGCCATCAGCAATTTGTTGTTGGTACCATGTTGAGCGCTGCCAAAACTTCCATTAATCATGGCACATCGTTTGATTGCTCGGTGACAAATTCCTATTTAAATTAATCACGAATGATTATAATAAAAAACACATACACACAATTGTAAAAAAAAGTGCGCAAGAGTTGCATTGAAATGTTGGCTGAGGCAGGCTCCCCATAAATGTCCATGAATTGTGCTTATTGTGAGCCTGGCTGTTGTGTGTGTGTGTGTGTGTGTCTGCTGCCGTATCCATCATGCATCAAATCAGCATAAAATTACAATCCCCCCTATGGCAGCATCAACGCCGCCACACGATTCATACACACCAACTAGGGATGTCAATCGCGAAGGTTTCTGCGTATGGCGGGATTTTTGTATTGAAATTCATAATTTTCGTAATTCGGTGTATTCGGGTATAAAAACCCTATTGCTTCAATATCGTGGCGGCATTTAAAAAAATCAAAATTTTGTTTAAACATTTAAATTACAGTCCTTTTCGTTTATAACGAACTTTAAGGAACTAGGCAAACGGTTTCGTTTTAAACGAAGTTTGCTTTAAATGAAGTCGTTCCTTTGATAGTTTTCCAGCGCATACTTTTGAAATTGGTTCGAAAGTTCGCTTTAAACGGGTTCGTTATAAACGAAAAGTACTGTATTTGTGTTGATAAAATTGATCTCCTTGCTTCTTGCTGAAATAGACAGTTGTTGTCCTTTTTTCTGGCTGTTGCCCGAATAAATTCATTTAACAATTAAATTTCGTAAACCACAATTCGCTATTAATAACTTATTTAATTCAAAATAATAAAGTTAGTTTTCTCTCAAAAATCCTCATAAGATGCAGATCCTTTATTCACTGATCAGTGAGTAGTTGATACCCAGAATCTCTTAATCTCAATACCGTTATAGGTACTACGGTTTTTAATCACAGCTAGCATTTTCGATAATAATTATTATTATCTTAATATCGAAACGATACTATTTTGTTTGCTGGGTAGTTAGAATGAAAGTACTTTACTGGAATGAAAATCGATACAGAACCAAATCTTGCACGTCTCTTTTTACAAAAGTTTATTTGATCAGTTAAAATATCTCAGCACACAAATAAAACGGCACATATTTCATTTAAAAAAATCAAATTTCAATAAAATTGTTTTCCTTAATAATTGCGAAAATGCGAAAATGCTTAAACGCTTACATTCCGGGATTTTGGGGCGCAAAAATACTGCGAAATTGGTATTCCTAATAGCAACTCTTACACACATGTGACCGACCGTATGCTGGGTGCAGCGAGGGAGCAAGAGATCAGTTCAGCTTCGATGCGATGCGGTTCGGTGTAATTAATTTTTGACACGCTTATGTGTGGCAGCAGCGCGGCATCAGCATTTGAATGGGTTTAGAATAAGGGGGAACTGTTGTTGTTGTTGCTGCCGTCAGCATCATTGCCACTCTGCAGACTGCGAATGCACATGTTGGTTGGCTCAGCGCATGTCTTCCTTTCCGCCAACTCAGTTGAACAGTGGAGGCACTTGTGTCAGTGCTGCGATTGAATTTTATGGAAAATTATGAGAAACGATAAGCACAAAATGTGCTTAATATGTTCATGGAATGGCAATGTCTTCTTCCATACGGCTCAGTGCAATGGCCTTAAAATTGAAAAACAATTTATAATATCCATTTTCTCACACTTTAATGTACTATGATAGCTTTTGGTTTCAGCAAATTTGTGAAGCCTGTATTCTCATTTTATAGAAAAAAGATAGCGTCGAAAATGTCGACATATGAAACGATAAACTGGTTATTCTAGAATCTGTGAGAATTAAATTTTCGATTCAAATTGAAACAATTCGCTTCGATTCTGACGGACTATGGAACAGCCGTTTGAGGTTAGGTTATGCTGGCTGCCTAAAAAGACCACGCATAGACCCTGTTGGATCTTTAGCGATGCCAGTTAGAGTTCCTATTAGGAATGGTCAAAGTAATGATCTGTCAGAATTTGGGTGTGTTTCACAAATCATCAAAGAGGCTTGATACCTAGTTCCGATATCTGTTCGAGCCCTGAAAAGACAGGCGCTCCTAAACAAGTCAGACGAGTTCTAGCGATGGCGGGGCAGTAGTACAGTATTACTGTAAATAATTCGATAATTGACTGAAACATGTCCCTGCGTCAGTCTCTCCATATGTCTTTCTAGCTGTTTGTTTGGGGGGAAAGAGAAATAAGGAGGAATCGTTGAATTTGATTGACCGAAAATCAATTCCTTATATGAAGAAATTCTCGAAATTTCCTATTTCGATCTTGTTCTGTCATCTGACAAACTCATTTTTGAGTTAACTTTTAGTTCGCTGCTTTTTTCAAAATTGTTTAAAATAATTCGTTTACGTTTTGTGACATAATAATTTATTATCTCACGCTTTAAAAAATCAACGAGTGCAACAAGACCAGCGCGTGCCTCCCCGTTTACACCACCAAAAATGAAGCAGCACCTTTTCGTTTTCAAATTTAATTGGTTGTAGCAAAAAAGCGAACGTTGTCGTTTTCTCTTCTAAATTTTGTGTGTGAAGTTGTTTCCACTTAATTTGTTAATACACTTTTTGTTACACTTATGCACTTGTCTGATTTATTAAGCAACAAATAGAGCAACAGCAACAACTAAATTACACATGGAGTTACCTTTTGAGGCGAGGACATAATGTACAGGCTTCCAATGCACTTCGAACAACAACAAAAAAAGCGTTCAGTACCCAATATGGCTGAAAAATAAATCTCAACAACAAAAAGAATGGAAGAATTTGACAAAATTTTGTATGCTAAAAATCAATTTCGCACGCTCTTATTGAACAACACCGATTTTTTTTGATATTGCCTTTAAATTGGAAATTTTTTTTTTATTACAAACTGCGTTATAATTGAAATAACAAGCTTAGAAATAAAGAGCTATGGCAGCAATGGCCTTCAGCTTCTTTCTTTAATAAGACTTAAGACTATTTAAATTTATGACTAAAAGCTATCGTTCTAATATTATTTATATTTCATTATATATATTTGCCTGTTTAAGAAAGGTTACTACTTTTTGGATATTGCTGATTGTGGGGTTGGATATGGATTGAATTATTTATGAGTGTAGTTCAAAAACGGATTTTGCAAAAGCAGTAAACTTGTAGTATTAACTTTTAACAAGCTAAAGCATATGGGGCACAAAATGACGCGCAATATTATTTATTTCCTTTTTTGTTGGCGTGTAAATCAATTTTTGTTCAGCAATTTTTTTAAAACTTGTCAAAGTCGAATATTTTCTCATATTTTTCAAGCCTTTTTTGTGCAGTTCTGATGTTTGCCCATTAATGGAAGTGCGCCATTTTGACGCTGAGAATTGTCGGATTTCTATGCCATTTCAATGAGCAACATAAATTATGAATCATGCTTATATTTGTACGTGTTTTTTACCATCTGTCGCATGTTTACTTACAACAATATTTCAGCTTGAAAACGTATTGATTATGTACATACATATGTGCCGCACACTGTCAGTGGCTGTGTGTGTTTGTGTATTTATGATCAGGTTTTCAAGATATTCTTATCGTATCGTCAGCAAATGCTATTTAGGGTGCTTGACTTTATAGTACACGCTGACAATTACCAACAACCCAGCAATGAACACAAATTTATTTTGGACACATTACAAATTTGTTTGTTTGGGAAATTGTGAATTATTACGAAATGATAAAGAAATAATTGAGCCGCAGCAGCAGTTCTTTATCACGATCGATTCCTACTTCTTTGCGCCAACTTTATAACAACTTCAAAAAACTGCAATTAATTGGAACCTAAGAATTATTCCGAAGCTCCGTACACTATTTCATACTTTAACACAGTGTTGCATTTACATAGGATTAAGGTTTATATGTATATATATATAAATTTGCAGACTCATTTTGCTTAAATGTTCATTATTTGCACAGAAGTCAAGTTTGTTTTAATGTCTAAAATCACGAAATTGTAAAACGATAGTTAAGCTAATTTTAATATTTTTCGATCGCTCCTGTTCTGTAATGCGATTTCGTTCGGAAACGGAATTGAAATCGTGCCGATTTGTCTGAGCTGTTTTGCAATTTGTAGCGGAATTGTCATTTACGGTTTTAACCACGGATTCTATTCTACTTCGGAAAAAGTAAATCCGCGATGGGAATGCCAAACAACTTTAAAGTTTAGCCAAAATGAATTTCAGAACAGCGGCGAATATGAAAGAAAACCCCAAAACATGTCTGCAAAACGGTCACTTCTGTGAATATACAGTCTATAAATTTGTAATAATTTCGTTTTGAAAGTAGAGCGCTTTTTATTCATACGAATATATTACTGCAGATTCTATGGAAGTGGCCGAATTATTTATCAATTATTACCCCTATCACAGCATCCATCATAGGTTCGATTTTCGTTGTAGCTACGAAAGTTCTATTATTGAACTCGAATGTCTAAGAACGTATGTACGTATGAAATTCGTTGAGTGGCATTCCCAAATTCATTCGAAACGTCGAATCGTATACATTTCCTACAATCAGTTTTTTGCTGTCGGAGAAAAGATTCTCATGGATTCTGGGATAAAAAATTTGTCGTATTCGTAGCGCACGTTCGTATTCGAAACTTTTCTACGATGCATTCGGTGAAGTGGTTAATATGAATGGTAAAAGAAAACCGGACTTTTTTGTAACAATGAAGTTAGCCGTTTTGCAGATTAAGCCGACAATATTTGATCAATATTTTTATATTTTATTTATATATTCACAAATGGCCACAGTTATTGAATATGCATACTCTTCTTCTTTTTTGTTGGCTTGCCCAAATTGTAGATACATGCATATATTCCAAGTTTTTTTCACATAAAAATTATGTTTCTATGAATATTAAGTTTTACCATTTTATAAATATTTTAAATAATATATTACAACAAACCATTTTTAATTTCTTTCTTTGATTTGTTTTCTCTTTTTTTTGTTTTGTTTATTTTCATGTATACTCCACAAAACCGCCCCTCTACTTACTACTACTATTGCTGTTGTTGTTATTGCTATTTGTACAAATGATTGGTTGATGTCTATTTTATTGCCTACCATTTAATACAAAAAAAAAAAAAAAAAAAAAAACGTTTGCAAACCAATAATTGCAAAATGTAAATACCAATTGAAAATATGACAATAAACACTGTATCGCTCTTTCACCACAACCACCATCACACCAATTGTTTGCCACCTTGACCAACACCAATCAAACCGTTTTGAAAATCACCCCAAAAAATTCAATTTTTCTTATCACCATTATTACCAACACCACCACCACCAACAACCAACCAAAATTTCACCTCAACAATTCCACCAAAAAGGGACCACATCCAGCCTTAATTATTGTAAGTATTTGAAATGAAATGAGCCTCTAAGAGCGTTTCTGTATATTATAAGAAAACATTTTAAGTTTATTATATTATATTACAATTATATTTATACTTACCTACCCATTTATGATGTGTTTAACTTTTTGTTGGTTACCTTGTAAAATGTATTTATATGTTTTATTTTTGCTCACAAATACACTAATTAATGCATTTTTTTATTCTTGGCACACACACAAACATATATTTTAATTTTTTATCATTATATTTTTATTACTATGCCAAATATTTAAGAGCATCGTTTGAAATGCTTATAATTTTGAAATTATTGTTCCCGCAACTAATGAAAAATCTAACAAGAATTTGAAAACTGTCTCGTTGCATCGTTGCGTTTTTGTTCACATTTTGTGCCGCTTTATATTGTACATACAAACCTACATCATATATAATTCTTCCATGTAATGTAATGAAATCATAATCCATCCACCGCTGCCTCACCACTGCGCGCCACTCGCTGATCTACTCAAATCTAGAGTAGTAACGCAGAAACATTTTCGGTAAAGTATATCGTACTTATGTATGTACGTCTGTCTTTAACTTTTGTTTTTTTTTTACTCTTTTACGTTTATTGCAATTGTCATTTCGTTTCTTGTAAAATTTTGTAATAAATTCATATTTCAGTTTGCACTCGTTAAATTTAGCGTTTAGTTTCATAATTTATATCGATCGCGATGAACTTTTTATCAGTTTATTATTTGTAATAAGTTGCAAAATTTGCTGTTGAATTTTATCAAATTGTTTGCATACAAAATACTGAAATAATGCTATATTTTTTGTTATATACATATATGAGTTGCATTAGTTAAATAAATGCCTAACATTTGTACGGTCTCACAGATAGGATTACCATCTAGGTAGCCCTCATACGTGGCCAATGATCTGAAACAAATTTGTGCTAGGAGCACTTTTAATGTGTCTATTTGACCTGTAACGTGTCGAAATGAAGGTTAGGTTAGTTTGAGCTGGCTGCCTAAAATGGCCACGCATAGATTCTGTTGGGTCCTTAGCGCTTCCAGTTAAAGTTCCGTTTTGGAGTGGTCAAAGTAATGATCTGTCAGAATGAAACACATTTAAAAAAATATTTTGGTGGCTCTGTCTTTTCACCAACTGATGGCATTGTGAGAAGTCACAAATTTACATCTAAAGAAGTGGTATGGACTTTTTACCGAAGGCACCTTTCGATTACATATATTAAATTTTGAGTAGGGATCTAGTCTTCTAGTCACTTGAAATCGCGCAGCTAAACCAATTTACCAGTGGAAATACTAATTGCTAATGATGCCGTCTTTTCGTTTTTTACTAATGCACCTTTTGTTTAGATTTTTATATCAGTAACATCAAAGAATAGAATAGTTAAAAAAATAATGTGTAAATAAGTTTTCGAAATCTAGCTTAAAATGCTTTCACTTTCAAGAATGTGTAAGTAAGGTTTCAAGATCTTGCTGAAGTGTTTCCATGTTTCACAATTCATTGAAAAGTTATCCAAGTTCCAACGTTAGAGGACCGATAAATTTGTGCGCCAATGTCAATCTGATATATTATGGCCGTTAGTGCATTGTAAAACGAGCGCATAAATATTGTAATGTATTTAATTCGTGCTCAAAATCAACTTTACATACAACTGACTTACATTTTTCAGAATTTGCAAGTAAATGTCAAGAAAACTTTTAAAATCAAATGTAACGTACATGGTATGTGTGAAACAGAGTGTCTTAAGAATGAGTGTCATAAAGAAAGTGTCCAATTGACAGAAAATGGCGGAAGTCGTTTTATGCCGGTGAAGGTATTTGGTTTTTCGTTGTTGTTGTTATTTTTGTTATTATTTGTATTTTTCCTGTATTTAAAAGTAGTTCAAGTTTACATAATCTATTTGTAAACTGTAAAGTTTGTACATACATATAGTACATACATATGTATGTATTTAATTCTTACTTTTTTGTATTAAAAGATAATGCATGTAAATTGACTAACATTTTTGTTGCTTACTATTAAAATCTTTGTAGCCTTTTTTATTTATTTAGTTTGCTTGAAAAAATGCCTTCAATTTGCGCAAAAATTACTAAAACATAATCTTTATCTCTTCGACTCAATTTATATACAGCTTTTTAATGATATTTTATATAAACTTTTTTCTTTTCTTTTCTTCCCATTTTCTTTAACTTTAGGGCGAATTGGAGCAACAACTTTTGCAAGCTAATCCGATTTTGGAAGCTTTCGGCAATGCTAAAACCGTTAAGAATGACAATTCGTCACGTTTTGTAAGTAAAACAGAAAAAAAAAGCATAAACAACGCTTTAAAAATGCCTCTCAACTCTTTGCCACATGCAAACTGAAAAGGAACGTGATTTTGCGACGTTTGGCATTTTTATAGTTCTTTGAAATATTTTAACTAAATTCTTGAATGATTGATATCTTTATGAGCAAAATTACTCAGAAATGATGGCACATTGACGTCACTGAGCAACAACCGTCAATCGACAATTTGCTAACATACTGGGGAATGGCTACTTTTATTAATGCTCGTTTTTTTTGTCAAATACTTTTTAGTTAAAAAAATCATATTTTACTCCTGCTGCTTGAAACAAGACAATCAATTCATTACAACAATTTTTTACTATATAAAGTGCCTACTTATTGTCCGATTTTTTTGGGGATCAAATTGCTTATGTTGAAAATCAATAAACTGCCTTGTCAGCTAAGTAGGTACATAATACCTTAGTCCTGTCGGACCGAACAAATCTGGATATTCTTTTTTATTACAAATATTGTAATGAGTAAAACTTAAACCAGGGGTGGCCAACCCAAATGATCTCGCGGGCCGTATATTTGGAAAATGTTCGGAAATGGCCAGAAAAAATATTCAAGGTGGGCCGCGAGTTTGGCCACTCCTGCCTTAAATAATTAAAGAGTTACAAAACAATATGATAAGAAGTAACTAAGCCTTAAGAGAAAATACAATTTTAATTTCGCCGTCAGAGGCCTTAAAATATTTAGCTAAAATCAGTTTTTTTAAATCAAAAATTTGGAACATAATATCTCAGAATTGCTCAGAAAAAAAAACTTGAGATAAGGTGTGTACCATTACTTTTACTAGAGAAATCTTGTAAAAGAGGAATTTCAGAGAATAAGAATTTCTTCAGAGAGATTTCAACAGGAAGAGAGAAAAATCGAACAAAGTCCACAAACACTTTTTCGGTAGAAATTTGCAAATCATAAGATTAATTGTTTTCGCAAAAACTTAACATTAAACCAAAAACTTAAAATCTGCTTATTAGTCAGCAGTTTTCTTCCTCTTCTTCGGATGGTGTAAGTTCTCACAAGCAGAACGAGAAATCAGCGCTTTCGCTCAACAGCGGCGCTCTCATTTATAAGTTTTTGTGTAAACGAACGATTTCCTAGTAAAAGTTTGTATGCATAAGTTTTTCTTTTTCAAACAGACATTTTTATTCACCAATCATAAACAACTACAGTTGTCAACTGTCAAACGATCGTCATTATTTTATGTTAAAGATCATAAATCAGAATACTTTAGCATTGGCTTCAATAAATATTACCAGAAGGCATAACCAAATTCATATGACAGCTTCATGCAAAACGATTTTTGTTTTGCTGGATTGTTTCTTCAATCTTTTTAGATTAGGTGGTTTAAAGGATTTTCCGATATTCGAAGTCGTTGGAAAGTTACGGTCGTAAATCGGACAAAGATCTTAAATTCCAAATTTGTTTAGTTTTGCAAATGTCCACCTTAGATTAACATCGTCCCAGTGACTTTTAGGTGTAAAAACTTGATTCATGCTTTGCCTGATTCTCATGATCTGACCTTTGTGTTTTTTTTCCACAACAGGGTAAATTCATTCGCATCAACTTTGATGCTTCCGGCTATATTTCGGGTGCAAATATCGAAACATACCTGCTGGAGAAATCGCGTGCCATTCGTCAAGCCAAGGACGAACGAACATTCCATATTTTCTATCAACTGCTCGCCGGCGCCTCAGCGGAGCAGCGCGAGAAATTCATACTCGACGACATTAAAACGTATCCATTCCTGTCCTACGGCAGTCTGCCCGTGCCCGGCGTCGACGACTTTGCCGAGTTTCAGGCGACCGTCAAGTCGATGAACATTATGGGCATGACCAGCGATGATTTCAATTCGATATTCCGTATTGTGAGCGCGGTGCTGCTGTTCGGCTGCATGAAATTCCGGCAGGAGCGCAACAACGATCAGGCCACGCTGCCGGACAACACGGTCGCCCAGAAAATCGCTCATCTGCTGGGCCTGAGCGTGACGGACATGACGCGCGCATTCCTGACGCCGCGCATCAAAGTAGGCCGTGACTTCGTGACGAAGGCGCAGACCAAGGAGCAAGTGGAATTCGCCGTAGAGGCCATTGCGAAGGCGTGCTACGAGCGCATGTTCAAATGGCTGGTGACTCGCATCAACCGCTCGCTGGACCGCACCAAGCGGCAGGGCGCCTCCTTCATCGGCATTCTCGATATGGCCGGCTTCGAAATCTTCGAGCTGAATTCGTTCGAGCAGCTGTGCATCAATTACACTAACGAGAAACTGCAACAGCTCTTCAACCACACCATGTTCATACTCGAGCAGGAGGAGTACCAGCGCGAGGGCATCGAGTGGAAGTTCATCGACTTTGGGCTCGATCTGCAGCCGACGATCGATTTGATCGACAAGCCGGGCGGCATTATGGCGCTGCTGGATGAGGAGTGCTGGTTCCCCAAGGCCACCGACAAGACGTTCGTGGACAAGCTGGTTTCGGCGCACTCTATGCATCCGAAATTCATGAAGACGGACTTCCGCGGCGTTGCCGACTTCGCGATTGTGCACTATGCTGGCAAGGTGGACTATTCGGCGGCCAAGTGGCTGATGAAGAACATGGACCCGCTGAACGAGAACATCGTGTCGCTGCTACAGGCTTCGCAGGACCCGTTCGTGGTGAACATCTGGAAGGACGCAGAGATTGTGGGCATGGCCCAGCAGGCGCTCACAGATACGCAGTTCGGTGCACGCACCCGCAAGGGCATGTTCCGCACCGTGTCCCACCTGTATAAGGAGCAGCTGGCCAAGCTGATGGACACGCTGCGCAACACGAACCCGAACTTTGTGCGTTGCATCATTCCAAACCACGAGAAGCGCGCTGGCAAGATCGACGCGCCGCTGGTGCTCGACCAGTTGCGCTGCAACGGCGTGTTGGAGGGCATACGCATCTGTCGCCAGGGCTTCCCCAATCGCATACCCTTCCAGGAGTTCCGCCAGCGCTACGAACTGCTCACGCCGAACGTCATTCCGAAGGGCTTCATGGACGGCAAAAAGGCCTGCGAGAAGATGATTCAGGCGCTCGAGCTCGATTCGAACCTGTTTCGCGTGGGCCAGTCGAAGATTTTCTTCCGCGCCGGTGTGCTGGCGCATCTAGAGGAGGAGCGTGACTACAAGATCACCGACTTGATTGTGAACTTCCAAGCGTTCTGCCGCGGCTTCCTGGCGCGTCGCAACTACCAGAAGCGCTTGCAGCAGCTGAACGCCATTCGCATTATTCAGCGCAATTGCGCCGCCTACCTGAAGCTGCGCAACTGGCAGTGGTGGCGTCTCTACACGAAGGTGAAGCCGCTGCTGGAGGTCACCAAGCAGGAGGAGAAGTTGGTGCAGAAGGAGGACGAGCTGAAGCAGGTGCGCGAGAAGCTGGAAACGCTAGCTAAGAACACGCAGGAGTACGAGCGCAAGTACCAGCAAGCAGTGGAGGAGAAGACCGGCTTGGCCGAGCAGCTGCAGGCGGAAATCGAGCTGTGCGCCGAGGCGGAGGAGTCGCGATCTCGCTTGATGGCGCGCAAGCAGGAGCTGGAAGACATGATGCAAGAGCTGGAGACCCGCATCGAGGAGGAGGAGGAACGTGCGCTCTCACTGGGCGTCGAAAAAAAGAAGCTCGAACTGAATATACAGGATCTGGAGGAGCAGCTGGAAGAGGAGGAGGCTGCGCGCCAGAAATTGCAACTGGAAAAAGTGCAACTTGACGGCAAAATTAAGAAGTACGAGGAGGATCTAGCGCTCACCGACGATCACAATCAGAAGTTGCTCAAGGAGAAGAAGCTGCTGGAGGAGCGAGCCAACGATCTCTCACAGACACTGGCCGAAGAGGAGGAGAAGGCCAAGCATCTGTCCAAGCTGAAGGCGAAGCACGAGGCGACCATTGCTGAACTGGAGGAACGCATGCATAAGGATCAGCAGGTGCGCCAGGAGTCGGACCGCACCAAGCGTAAGATTGAGACCGAAGTGGCGGATCTGAAGGAGCAGCTAAACGAGCGCCGCGTGCAGATCGACGAGCTGCAGACGCAGCTTTCGAAGCGCGAGGAGGAGCTGACGCAAACGCTGATGCGCATCGACGAGGAGTCGGCCACCAAGGCGACTGCACAAAAGGCGCAGCGCGAATTGGAATCGCAGCTGGCCGAAATTCAGGAGGATCTGGAGGCGGAGAAGGCGGCGCGCGCTAAAGCCGAGAAGATACGCCGCGACTTGGGCGAAGAGCTTGAAGCACTCAAAAACGAACTGCTCGATTCGTTGGACACTACCGCAGGTGAGTCATTTTTACGGCAGTGAGCTTTGGTCGCTTTGGTCGCTTTGTCATTTGGCTTTTTATTATTTTAACATTTATTTTTGTACTTTGTACACTTTTTTATATTTTTGAATACATTTTTCTAATGTCCCACTTTTCCTTTCCCCTACCGCTTGATGCCGCTGTCGTTATAGCCCAACAGGAACTGCGCTCCAAGCGTGAACAGGAATTGGCCACGCTCAAGAAGTCGCTGGAGGACGAGACCGTCAATCATGAGTCGCTGCTGGCTGAGATGCGGCACAAGCATTCGCAGGAGCTGAACGTGATCAACGACCAGTTAGAGAATTTGCGCAAGGCCAAGGGCGTGCTGGAGAAGGCGAAGGGCACGCTGGAGGCGGAGAATGCCGACCTGGCCACCGAACTGCGCAGCGTGAATAGCTCACGCCAGGAGAACGATCGTCGCCGCAAGCAGGCCGAATCGCAAATTGCGGAATTGCAGGTGAGCACCGCAGAGCAGAAGCTGTGGAAATTCGATTCGTTGTGTTGATGTAGTTGCGCAACCTTGCTGTTCTTTGGGAACCGCAAATTCTCCTTCGCACGGTGACACGCTGCATGCAATAGCGGCAGCAACAACAACAACAACAACTGTTCGAATGACACACACTCGCTTTTTGTGGTTTGGTTGGATGAGCAGCTGCATCATCATTAGCAATGTTAATGTTATCTTTCTCTCTTACTCTCTCAGGTTAAGCTCGCTGAAATCGAACGCGCTCGCTCCGAGCTGCAAGAGAAATGCACAAAACTGCAGCAGGAGGCGGAGAATGTAACGAATCAACTGGAGGAAGCCGAATTGAAAGCATCAGCAGCTGTCAAGTCTGCCAGCAACATGGAATCGCAATTAACCGAAGCACAGCAACTGCTGGAGGAAGAGACGCGTCAGAAGCTGTCGCTGAGCTCGAAACTGCGCCAACTGGAATCGGAGAAGGAGGCGCTGCAGGAGCAGCTGGAGGAGGATGAGGAGGCGAAGAAGACCTACGAACGCAAGCTGGCCGAGGTGGTGGCACAAATGCAGGAAATCAAGAAGAAGGCCGATGAGGATGCCGACCTGGCTAAGGAGTTGGAGGAGGCCAAGAAACGTCTGAGTAAAGAAATGGAGGCGTTGGAGCGACAAGTGAAGGAGCTGATAGTGCAAAACGATCGCCTGGACAAGAGTAAAAAGAAAATACAATCGGAGCTGGAAGACACCACCATCGAATTGGAGGCGCAGCGCACCAAGGTGAGTAGCGGAGTGCCTCAGCAAATCATATAAGCTTTTTTTTAAAATTAAAAATTCCTTCTCTCACCTTCCCACCCTTTAATTAGGTGCTGGAGCTGGAGAAGAAGCAGAAGAACTTCGACAAAATTCTAGCCGAAGAAAAGGCCATCTCTGAGCAAATTGCGCAGGAACGTGACACGGCTGAGCGTGAGGCGCGCGAAAAGGAAACGAAGGTGCTTTCACTCACACGCGAATTGGATGAGGCCTTCGACAAGATCGAAGATCTGGAAACCAAACGCAAATCGCTGCAGAACGAGCTGGACGATCTGGCCAACACGCAGGGCACCGCCGACAAAAACGTGCACGAGCTGGAGAAGGCGAAACGTGCGCTGGAATCTCAATTGGCCGAGCTTAAAGCACAAAATGAGGAGCTCGAAGACGACCTGCAACTGACCGAGGACGCCAAGCTGCGTCTGGAGGTGAACATGCAAGCGTTGCGATCACAATTCGAAAGAGACCTGCAGGCGAAGGAGGAGCAAGCCGAAGAGAAACGCCGTGGACTGGTGAAACAGCTGCGCGATCTCGAGGCTGAGCTGGACGAGGAACGCAAACAGCGCACTGCAGCTGTGGCGGCGAAAAAGAAACTCGAAGGCGACCTCAAGGAGATCGAGGCCACCATGGAGATGCACAACCGAGTGAAAGAGGATGCGCTCAAGCATGCTAAGAAGCTGCAAGCACAAGTGAAGGACGCTTTGCGCGACGCCGAGGAAGCGAAGGCGGCGAAAGAGGAGCTGCAGGCGGCCAGCAAAGAAGCCGAGCGCAAGGTAAAGGCGCTGGAAGCCGAAGTAATGCAACTCACCGAAGATCTGGCCAGCTCGGAGCGTGCACGGCGCGCAGCCGAAACGGAACGCGACGAATTGGCGGAGGAGATTGCGTCCAATGCCAGCAAGGGCTCGCTGATGATTGACGAAAAGCGGCGTCTAGAAGCGAGAATTGCCACACTCGAAGAGGAACTCGAGGAGGAGCAGTCAAACTCTGAAGTATTGCTCGATCGCAGTCGCAAAGCACAGCTGCAAATCGAACAGCTTTCCACTGAATTGGCCACGGAGAAGTCCAACTCGCAGAAGAATGAGAATACACGTGCGCTGCTCGAGCGCCAGAACAAAGAGCTGAAGGCGAAACTGGCCGAAATTGAGACGGCGCAACGCACTAAGGTGAAGGCCACCATCGCAACGCTGGAGGCGAAGATCTCCAATCTGGAGGAGCAGCTCGAGAACGAGGGCAAGGAGCGCTTGCTGCAGCAGAAGGCCAACCGCAAGATGGACAAGAAGGTCAAGGAGCTTACCATGAATATCGAGGACGAGCGACGACATGCGGACCAATACAAAGAGCAAATCGATAAAGTACGAGAGTAGCTAATCAGCCATGTTGCACAGTTCGATTTCGATCGAAAGTTAAAAGTGGAACATGGGCAACAAGGCTGAATGTCGTCAGGGTCGAATGAATTGATTAATTTTTACCGTTTTTCTTGCTTTGCAGCTCAACAGCCGCATGAAATTGCTCAAGCGCAATCTGGACGAGACCGAAGAAGAGCTGCAGAAGGAGAAGACACAGAAGCGTAAATACCAGCGTGAGTGCGAAGACATGATTGAGAGTCAGGAGAATATGAATCGCGAAATTAATTCGCTGAAAACCAAGTTGAGGTGAGTTTTCAATGGAGCAGCAAAAGAGGATGTGTTTTTGCGCTCAATGTGCTTCTGCTTCTGCTTCAGTGTAATTTTATTATTTTCTACTATTTTCATATTTTTTTTCTTAATGAACTATGTTTCAATTTGAAACAACCCAGATCAATACAAGTGGCTGAAACTGAAAAAGCTAAAGCATATTCACCCAAAAAGGATGCCACACTCATTATGAATTGCGAGGGCCTTCATAGTAAAACTTAATAAAGTGCCCCTTAAAAAATTGCCGTCGTCATCGTCATCATCGTCGTTATTGTTGTCAACACGTATCTCTAAACAATGTCGCGCTCGCTCAGTAAGTTGCGTGTGCACTGCACCGTGAGTGCGCATCCCCCTTTCACTTGCACGGGGCCTAGTCTACTTCCCACATCCAATTTGTGCAGGCACAAAGTAACCCTAAGACGTTCGCTGAAATTCCGAAATTCCTCCCATTCAGTTATTGATCACATCGTTTTGTATACGAATGAAAACGAGCATGTTATACCCCTTTTGGAAAGTCCCATGTTCCACAGAAAAATATGTGATAAACTGGCGATTCATAGCCTAAAAGTATGCTATATACGTACTGCATTCTTCCTCTTTTACCCCTTTGTGTAATCTATTCCAAATAATTTATTTTTGAATCTTAATTCTTACATTCCCTTTATGAAGTGTTGCTAGTATACGCCGGAAATCATGTTACGTAATTTGATTTTCTTGCCTTGTACAAGTAGTGTTTCCTTCCTTCTTTTGTTTTTGAGTTGGTTCTCTCCCTTTTGGCATGCTTCTTATTTGTAGTTTGCTTTGTTTTGTTTGCTTTTTCTATTGCCTAAAAATGAATATTGAGTAAATGCTCTATTTTTGTGTTGTTCCTTTCAGACGCACCGGCGGCGGCATGGGTCTGAGTTCGAGTCGTCTCACGGGCACATCATCGAAACGTGGCGATGACAGCTCTTCGGTGCAGGATGAATCATTGGACGGCGAAGATTCGGGCAATTGACGTGTTAATTATAAAAATGCTACTTTTAAAGAAACAATAAGAAATTAATGTTTTTTCTTTTTAATTTCTGTTATGTTTTTTAATTACTTATTTTGTTTTTTTTTTTACGAAGAGCAACAAAATTCGAAACCAAGAAAAAGCGAGGCAAAGCTGAATGTTGTAACACTCACACACACATAAGAGAAAAGAAAAACTCATAAGTTGAAACCATCTGCACTCATGCATGAAATTTTTTGCAAAAATATATCGCCGGCGTTTTTTTTTTCTTGATGCATATTTATAAAAGAAGTTTTTGTTTTTGTACGCAAAGTATTTGAAATAGAGAGAGAGAGAGAGAGAGGATAAAAAGAAATGCATTTAAATAAAATTAAAAAGAAATGAGAAATGTTTGTAAGAATTTTTGTTTCTAGGCTTACACAAAGAAACATATACACATACAATGCTAGCATAACGTATATATGTATATTTGCATAGTGCAGTTAACACACACTTGGCAATTGCTGCTGTGCACTCTTCATTACAGCACGAAAGAGGCAGAGAGCACGTCACTTGAGTAAATTTATTATTGCTAAATGTATATGTTAATGCATGCTCATATAAAATCAGCACACATACACACACACACACAGCTTACACACGCCTGTATTTCTTTGTTTGTTATTATGAATTGCTGCAAAATGGCCGCCAATTGTGTGTTTCTTGTTAACCATTTTAACTTTCCACAAATAATTCATTTTAATATCATCTTTCTATGAGAGTGCTTACTTATGTTTTTTTTACAATTAATTAACTTAATAAATGATCCAATTTTTTGCATATGCAGTGAAACTCGCAATTACATTATTACAATAGCAAACAAGGAAAAGCAAACGCAAGCAACATTCAAAATGCAAATCGAAAGCAACAAAAATGCAGCATTAACGATAAATAATTAACGATAACGATAAATAACGATAACAAACAATATCAACTTTTTTTTGTACTGGCCAAAATTTGATAAGAATTGTAAAAGTTTTATTATATAATAACTATTATTACTATTACTATTATTAAATGCTAATAAACTAATAATTAAATTACAAATAAAAACGAATAATTATTACAAAAAATAAAATCCCGTACGTTACTGTCTTTTCTCTGACGAAGAGTTAAATTGAAGATGTTAAATTTTGTAATCTTAAAATGCCGAGAATCCGCTGAATCTGCAATTGTGAAGAAAGTGTGGAAACCCTTCGGCAGAAACGATGAAGGCGCCTGGAAATAGTGGGCCCATGTGTTCCAAACTTTTGATCGAAATTGAGCTTGTTTTCAAATCGGTTCCAATCGAAAGTGACTTTTTAGTAACATTTCAGCATTGGTCAATTCAATTGAGAAGTTGAAAAGTTTTCCCACACCTCAGCTTGTATGTACAGTCCACAGTGATGCGTCCCTTCGTCCCAAATTCAAATAATTCATAATTAAAGCCAAACAAGTTTTTGATTAATATTATTCCGATCATTCTGTATTTCTTCTATAATCAATATATACTAAAAATAATTGACAAAAAATCAAAAAAGATTGTCAAGTGGTTATGCATTATAGATTTGAATTCAATGAGAAAACGAAAACTACGAAATGAAAATAATAATTACTAACTTATTCAGGGGCACAATAGATCTTTAGGTCACAGTGAGATACTCCCCCAATTAATAAATATATTTGTCTAATTTCTTTTAAATACATGGAATGATTTTGTTATGAAATGTAGTATCACTCTTTTGGTTACTGCTAAAAATTAGAAATAGATGAATTTTTTCCTAAACATGATCCTAAAAATAAATAACGCTATGAATTTCAAAATGAAAATATATGTACGCATTAGGGTGACCGCTAAAATCGATTAGGGGATTTTTTCCGACGGGAACCCCACAAAATTATGAGCCTTAGCAGATTTTCAGGTAGCCAAAGTTTCAACACGATTGGAGCATGTTAACCCGTGCCGCAAGGCGCTTAAAGTTTGAAAAACGCGATTTTTTGGCTGACTAGCGACGTTTTTGACCGTATCTCCGGAACTATTAACTATTTTCCTTTGACTAATATCTCAAATTGAAGGTAATATTATTCTAACTAATTTATATCCTATACATATTTTCTGCTACTTGTAGCCGAACTGAGCTATAACAGCTTTTGTTACCAAAAACATGACTCGAAATTGTTTAATATTTTTCAAGGGACGAAATTAATTCTAATGGGAAACGGTACGGGTTAACATGCTCCAATCGTGCTGAAACTTTGGCTACCTTAAAATCTGCTAAGGCTCATCATTTTGTTGGGTTCCCGTCAACAAAATTCGGGAACAAATTTTTTCCCATATCATTAGCGGTCACCCTAGTACGCATGCATGCACCATGAAAATATGCATCACTGGCAAGAGTTGCCGCGCAAACATAATAAACATATAATTTGTACAATTTCTATGAATTCCTCAACTTCATAACGAATGTTCCATGCAATGTATGTACATACATCTAAAAATTTAAATCATCAACAATTTAGAACAGAGCTTTCCGGCAAATGTTGCTGTCCAGATTTTGAGTTAGGAGCCGAGCTTTATAATAACGTAGAATACCAATGGCAAAACTAAATTGTCGATTTGATCGGTGCGAGCTTCAACAAATGCGCTGGCCAGGGTAGCCATTATGGTTGTGCACCACTTCCTGGTGTCCATTTGTATCTCATCGGTGATATGGAGCAGCCAGATGACTGAGAGCACGGCAACAATAAAGGCCATGGTGCCCTCAAAAGTGCGATGGGAGTCTATGAAAAAGAGAAAACGCACATCCATTAAAAAATCCTGTATAGCAGCAGAAATATCGTTGTATACCTGGCCATTTGATGCGTCCGCACTTGGAGCCAACTAAGCTCGCGGCGGTGTCACCAACACCAACTGTCCACACACCGGCCAAAAGGGGCAGCATACGCGCTGCATTTGCATAACTTCCATCAAGCATGTTTGCACAGGGGCAGGGGCTAATCCAGATGGGAAGCGAGCAGCCGATGAGCAGACTAAAGGGCGTCAACGCCAGCAAACCGGCATCCTTCTCGTCTGAAAATGAAGCGAATGAGTCCTTCAGCGCAGCCGCTAGCGGCGGTATTTCCAATATGCGAAACAGTTCCAGCACTGTGAAGACGGCGAGCGCAACACCTGTTGCAAGGTAGAGGAAAGTGCACTGCTCCAGCAGCCCGGGCACGTACACGAGCACGATAAGCAGGTGGAAGATTTTGCGCACACGAGTGGAGGCTCTATGCGTGTGGCGTATCTGCCACCAGACGGTGCAAATGCACAGTGTCACCAACACTACGTAGTATATGATGATGTTGATCTGATGGTGGAAGATATGTGTAAAGCAAATGCGGAAAGCGCGTTCGGTTACTCTGTTGCACGACTCACTCGGGACACATCCGCTATAAGGAACAGGTATAGTACTTGCAGCGGTATCGGCTTGGTAATGGGCAAGCACGTGACAGACAACAACAACGATACCATCAATATGTAAAAGCCAATGGGATGACGCAGACATGAGATTTTCGTTACCAGCCAACAGGTGACCAGTAGCAAGAATAGGGCTCCCTGTAAAGAGTACAATTCGAATGTTAACTCATATATTCCTATATGCTCGATGACATGTAGTATACCATCATTATCATGTTGAACAAACGGAATTCTACGCTTTCGAGAATCAGTCCATATTTATCTATTACGTTTTCGTTCCTGATCGATACCATCTCCGGTAATTTAAAAACCACATTGAAGACGAAGAGCATCAAGCCCTGCACCAGCACCGCCGCCTCGCCGTATGAGAAGCAACGTGGCAGTCCACGCATCATACGAATGTAGGCGTTCTGATAGCAGAAGGTCACAGCGAAACCCCAAAAAAGACTGAAACGAATGGACTGCTGCAGCCAAACTACGAGCAGCGAACTGGTCGCAAGACCAGGCACAAACGAAATGAAAAGCTTTAGCAGCAGACCAGTTTCCAGCGAGAGGTACATAAAGAAGCACAAAGATTCGATGCACATGCCAAAAGCAGCAACAGTCAACAACTCATAACTGAATGGGATGGCACATTGGTTCAACGTCGGCTGTTTTAGATGATTCACGAAAAGGGCTAAGGGCAGCAGACACGATAGCCAGTAACCTGGCGCGGCATTTGGCCTGAAAAAGATTTATAACAAATCAGTGCAAGCTTTATTTTGAGATAACCGTCCTTATCAGCAAATTTTGAAAAAGAGAAATCACAAACAATGACGTGTTTATGGCTGCGGGTGCAAAGTACCGAGCTAAGTGCTCCTACCTGGGTATTATGGGTATATCATTCTTTCTACTGGCGTATTTTCGTTCGCGGTCTTCTTCATCGCTGGATTCTGCGGACGATGACATGCAGGGACTGTCGCCAATCATCTTTGCTATCTTGAAATAATTTCCACTTGAAATAAGTGTTTTGCAGTCTTAATTCAATTAGCCTGGCCTGGCACAGATGTGCTTTGCGACGGCGTTGGAGAGTGGTAGCAAACTTGCAAACTTGTTTCAGCACTTGTCCGAAATTTGTAGCCTTGGACTTGTTTTCCCGACTGCAATCGCTGACCAAGTGAAAATCGCCGTTTTACTGTTGTTAATTTTAATACAACGATCAGCTGTGGGCATTTAAAATTATGAAAGGGTTACCAACGGAAGTTTACGCAGATAGCAAAAAATATCCATAAAGGAATGCTGAGGAATTGTGTAGAAAAGGTATTCAACTTAAAATTTGAGAATTGAAAATACTAACAAAAAATAATATTTTGAAACAAAATTTTATTTGAACTGAATTTTGGAATTTTGACACTTATCAATTAATAAAATCAGCTAGCTGTGCCGGAAAATGCAACCATGGGTTTTGTTGCCTGCTGTTGGCTGCAGTTGTCTGCAGTACAAAATCAAATTGAAAATTCTGCGCGCGTTTCTTCAAGTTAATTTTGTTAAGGAAAACGACACAAAACTGCAAAGTGAGCCGTTTATTTGTTAATATTTAAGGAGAAATTCAGTTCAAGCCATACGAAATTTCGCTTAAATGCCGAACTCATACGAACAAGTGCTGACAGGAACGCGCTCAGCCGTCAGTGAAGCAGCCGCCAGGATTCAGCGTGAGTTGACGAGTTATGGGAAAACTAGCCATAAGGATTCGACCAGGCACCAACTGAAGTACAGCTCCCACATCCTGCGCAGCATTTGCATTGCGGCATCCACGGCTCAAGGCATACACTACGACATTTACTGTGATATATTTGAGCGCGTGTTGGCGCCATGTTTGCAGCCCTCAGCTATTCCACCGATCTGGGGCGAGATCCTGGAGAATGTACGGTATTTGCATCATTTGCTGGTTAATAAGGTGTGTGTTTGGGGTGCTCGTCCATAAGTGTTTCATTCCAGTTGATTAGTGTTTATTTACTTTAGAAATTGTTTGCGGAAGCGTCCCGGATCTACACTTGTCTCGCAGCGCAAGCGGATAAGCTACAGAACGAAACGGACTACAGACCAATACTGGCTACATATAGTCTACATTTGCTTCTCCAACGTTTGCATTTGCAAAGAGATGCGACAGCAGCGCAGAAAGAAATTCCACATGTACTGGGCGCACTCACATCACTTTTCAAGACGATGCTGCGCTGCAGCGTAGAGCAAAATTTTAGCTACGTCAACCTGATGGACGTTTTTGTAAAATGCCTATGCAAGCAGCCAGCGAGTGTACAAAATTTTCTGTCCGCATCCCTGCTAGAGCACAGATCACAAATGCATGATGCTCTCTTTGCTTTGTTGGTGGACATGAAAATACCCCAACCGCAGCCAGGTATAGAACTGTACTGTCAATCGCATCTGGAGGCATTTGTTTCATTCCTGCAATTGGACGTGGCGTCTACATTGCAGCAACAAATAGCCTTGCAGCACTTGCGTGCTTGCTGTAACCTGGAAGCCCTGCAGAGCGATAAGGCAATCGGCTATACCATCAATCTGCTGTACTACTACGTGAAGTTTGTCTATGCGCAAGTGAAATACAACAACTTCACATGTTCATATTTGGAGTTTTGCGGCAAATCCATAAACTTCTTTGAGAAATCCAGCGACATTTTGCTGGAGTACAAATGGTTCATGGATTTTGTGGTCGCATTTGGCCTTCTGCTTTCGCAGACGCATCAACGTGCCACTTCGTGCTTCGAAGTCTTCTGGCAACAGATGAACTGCATTGAGTGTTACGTGGCACACTTTGAGCTCATCCTGTGCTGCATTAAGTTGACGCCGCGCATCACTGAGAGTAAAGTGGCGCCCTGGAGCTGCTGCAGCAGCGTCAGGAAGCACACGATTTTGTCTTATGCACAGTCTGCTTTGGGCGCTTACTCCCATTTCTTGCTGAATGTACCGGCAGAATCAGAACAGGATAAGGTAGCAAATAAAAATTTGTTTTCCTACATTTAGGCTTATTAACTTATTGCGGGTTTCTTGCAGCAGCATCAAAACCGACTCGATGATTTGAACAAAACCTTCACTGCGATAGTGTGCCATGCCGTCAAAGTCATAAACTCGATGAGCTGCATCAGAGACGCTCCCCCCACCAGCTCTTCCTCTTCTTCCAGTGCGGCAGCCTGTAACACTACTGGGTCATTTGAATTGAGAATGTTTTACGCAAGTTTTGCACAGCTTACGCGGGATGTCAAGACGCCAGCGCAAGCGCGTTATTGCGTCATCTTGGCCGATAACCTGGAGAAGTTAAAAGCGAAAATCACTGCCGTCGATTGGACGCTGTTGCTGCGACGTATTTACAAAACGGCAGAGTTATCTGCGGATGCAGCGCTCACTGCGGAGCTGCACAGTTGCTACATCGCTGCGATGCTGCAGGAGGCGCAACAACCCGAACTGGCACTACTCCGCAGCCGAATCGCGTCCTTCCACTTAAAGCCAACGCACAAATGCTTGCTGGAGTGGCATGCACAGTGTCGCAGCGCCCTTAAGCCCGAGTTGCAGCCGCAACAGCAGCGTCTGCTGCACTGGCTTGAAACACAGCACCTCTTCAAGTACCAGAAAGCCAGTGAGCAGTTGCAGCTGTCGCTTTTACGCCACTGCCGCACCAAATATGAGCACGTGCTCGTAGTACGAGGTGTCAAGATGCAGGCAAGAGGCGCCGGACAGTTACCTGATATACGCGAAATGTTTCGTCTGAAAGGAGCATCAGTATTAAGTCGCTTGGAGCAGTTGACACTGGCACACGCATGCACACAACTGCTGCTCGAAGAGAGGGATGTACAAAATAAAACGCCCGATTTCGAGACGAAGGATTGCGTGGAGGACAAAATGGAGGATCTGCTGCACCGCAAAGAGCTGCTGTGCATCAATGTGGCCACTGAAATGGAGGCCATCGATTTGGCGCTGGAGGCACTGCACGCTTTCGCTGCATTCTACAACAAGGTGAGCACTCCAAAAGTGTGTTTACGCTGTTTTCCTTTTTATTTTATTGAATTCTAATATTTTTAAAACAGGCCGATTTGGAGCACATTTCGAGTGATATCGCCTACATCGATTGGGAATCCATAGTAGAGGATGTGGCCGCGCTGGCGTTGTTCCTGCAGTTGTCCGGCTACTTGGTCCACGCCACGGACGCCTGGACCTTGCATTATCGCATCTGCAACACGATCGAGGACCAGCAGAACTCGCTGCGTGCCTTGGCATACTTCTGCGAGCATGCTGAGGCATTCGAAGAGACACAAGGGGCTGACTGTTCTATGAATCTGCAGCGTGAAGTGACTAACAAACTGCCCATAATATTGAACTGCCTGCAGAGCAGCCTGCAGCAGTCTAAACGCCAGCAAACCCAGGTGCTGGTCTGCCTCTGCCAATTGTCCTACTTCTACGCGCGCCTGGAGGACTTCAGCTACGCGCAAATGCTGCTGCAGTTGGTAAAGCAGCAACACGGCGAGCTGCCCGATCGCCAGGGAAAATACGACCTCGTGCTAAGTACGATGGAAATAGTGCGCCTGCGCATAATATGGAAGCATGTGGGTAATTTGCGTCGCCTCGACTTGGATGAGGAGCGTGCGCAGGTTCCGCTGCAACAACACAGTCTGCTGCGCGAGCTAGAACTGACGTTGGACAAATTTCGTGAGTTCGTCTACATTTCTTCGAGCGATACGCTGCCGTACATGATACTGCTGATGAGTCTGGCACAGCAGGCCGGCGAGTGCACGGCCAACCGCCTGTACGACTCCCACATCAATAATATCTTTGTGAGTGTGCTTAAAATAGCGCTGCATTCCGGCATGGCTCTGCGCATTGTGCAGATAATGACGGCTTGGATGTGGACGAATTTGCAGATGGAGTACGTAGCTAAGGCGCAGGTGAGTTCGGTTTGACTCTTGTGCTTTTAAAAATATTTATCGCGATTATTGCATGACTTTGATTCCGACTCCACAAGCATGCTAAATGTCAATTGCAGTTTCGACTTTCGACTTTCGTTTCTTCATTTTTAGTTCATTTAACGTTTTTACTTTTGGTGCTTATTCTAAGTTTCCTATAGAATACTAAATGATTTCGTTGTTAATGGAAAAATTGATGCGGTTCCGTTTTTAGTGCGGTTTTTTTTTTTGTTAGACGGTTAGTTTCTGTTTATAACATAAAATAATCAATAAACTAGTGATTATAATTCTTATAATAATAGTTCTTCTTATAATAATGGTTGTCATAATTTTGTTTAGACCAAATTGAAAATAATCGAATGCGTGCTGGGCGTGAAAAACATACGAGAACTGACAACACCAACGGCCACGACGGTAGTAAGAGCGCCATTGAGGAAATGTGTGAGTCTGGTGGAGCCTATCAGCGCCCTACCGGCAGCAATGTCAGTGCCTGTAGCTGCTGGTGTGGAAGCCATGCGCAAAGTGATGCCACTGCAACTATCACCCATCAAAATGGTACGTATGTATTTCTTTACTTCCGTCAATGCTTATTTGACTGATCTTTTTTTATTTTACGAACAGAACAAATTGCAACTCAGTCCTGAGACCGGCAACAGCGATTTGAAGCGCTTTCTTAATTACGACCGCAATGCATTGCTGAACAAGAACGAACAGCTGCAATGGTGGTACTTCGCCGCTGGCTGCCTCAATGCGCGTCTTCATTTTCTCATTGACGAGTATGAGCAATTGCACGATTTCTATGAGCATTGCTTGCGCTGGCTGGAGCAGATCAAGCATACTGTGCATGGGCGGAGTTTTCATAATTTCCAATTGCTCTGCCTGATGCACTATGCTAACTATTTGCGTGCACAAAAGCAGCACGAGAAGGCGCAGAGCATTTTGGATTGTGCGCTGGATAAATTGGGCCAGCCGCCCAATGTGGACATAATGTACCGGCTGAATTTGTTGCTACAGCTGCGCGCAACCGAAAGGGAGATTGCACGCAAGCAAATTTCGGCCAATGAAAAATGCAATCGAAGTCAATTACGTAAAAGCTTTGAATTTAATAAGTCCTTTAATGTGTCTTTCGACGAAGAGCGCATGGCGCAAACAGCAAAAAAAACCAGCCAAAGCAAAGCTGCTGTCTGCAAGCTGTACGCGAGCACCACCACAAAGAAGAGCAGGTGTGCGGCAAAGGGCGCAGCCTTCACTATTTACCTCAGCGACGATGATGCCGAGAATGAGCCGCGCACGCGTAAGCAATTGTTCCAGAAGAAAATCAGCAGTTGCAGCAGTCAAAGTAGCCAGAGCAGTAAGGATGGCAGCAACGGCTTGGCTGGAAAAAAGGCCGTTATAGATTTATACAAGTCAACAAAAGAGGATAACTTGAATTTGTGTCAGGCAATTGAACTTATCGACTTGGATGACAGCACAGATCCGTGCACAGAGCCAAAAGAAGCAACCGTGGCAGCAGCTGAAACAAAAAATCCGCCTCAGACACAAGCCCCAGCACGCACACCAAAACCGGTTGCTGCCAAAAGTGGCAGCCAGCGCAATCGAACTGCACTGCCAGCATCCCAGGCAAATGAAGCCAGCACGCTGGAAGGCCCCAGCATGAGCGCGAAGCTATCTGTGGCACCGATATTGGCCAGTGGCGCCGCAAGTAGCGCGAAGAAAAGCATCCGCCGCAAGGGACGGCTCTGCGCCGACCTTATGACTGACGTGATTGTCTTGGACGAGAGTCTCACTTTGTCTAAAGCTTCGCCGATGCATGTTGGCACCCGGCAAGAACAGTCAGCCGCTACACTGCTCAAGAAAATGCAGGCACTTGAGATGACCGAGACGAAGGCGAAAACGCCAGCGCGCGCACGTGCACGTAAACCGCCACTGCTGAAGCAAGCTTACCTCGAGACGTACAATAGCGGCAACAGTCCAGCCGATAATGCGCACACTATCGTGGCGACAACGATAACGCAGCCACCCAAGGCACCCAAGGGGCGCAGCAGAAGCAGACAGCCTGTTGCATCTGTAACTCTTAAAACGCCAGCTGCAACTGCCCCAACAGCGGAACGTACAACTCGCGCTCGCATACACAAAAATAATGAAAATGTCGAGCCTGCTGCTGTCAGGCCAGCCTCTGCGACCAGCAGTGTCACCAGCACTAGCAGCAGCACTGGCACTGTTACTCGGCGTCGACAGCGCAATTGAATTAGTCAAACTAAATGTATTTAAATATTTGTTCCCTCTCAACTTTACTTTTGCTACATTTAGCTAAATCACATATTTTGCTTTTATTTCGTCTGTATTTTCACATTTTAGTTTTGCATATTTTTAAATCTCCTTTAACATTTTTTATTTATTTTTTTATTACATATTCCGCTTTTACAAGTATTAATAAAAATTACGTGATTTCATATATCTGTGGTCTCAAGTCTTAACCGCCCAAGTCTGTTTTTCAAGCTTTTCAGGAGAGCCGTTTAAAGTTTCAAATCCTCACTGCAAATCAGGAGTGGGTTTGTATTATTTAATTTTCTTACAGATTCGAAGGAAACTTTTACTTTTGCTTACTTCTTGAAAAAAAATTATCTCTTTTTTTTTATTTAAAAGATATTAGGAAAAAAGACACTTAGGCCAGTGCCTCTACGTGGTCTCTCAATCGTTGGCCTCCCGCGCCGTCTCTGTCCTTCAATGTCCGCCTCGAATACCTATTTCGCTGGAGCTCCTTCGTCCATACGCCCGACGACTGACTGTGTGAATATCGGCATAGAGCTCGTACAGTTCGTGGCTTATCCGGATGCGGTAGTCGTTACTGACACTGATCAGGCCGAAGACTTTGCGGAACACTTTTTTCTTGTCCACTCCAAGAGAGCCTGCATGTGTCTACGAAATCAGTCGTGCTTCAGCGCCATAAAACAATCCGGGGACGATGAGAGTCTTTTAGAGTGTCAGTTTTGTCAGTCGAGAGAGGACTCTACTTGTCAATTGCTTACCGAGTCCATAGTAGCACCTATTGGCAAGAGTTATTCTCCGCTGTATCTCCAAGCTGACATCATTATTGGTGGTAATGGCGGTGCCAAGATATGTAAACTCCTTGACAGCTTCGAAGGTATAGTTTCCAGTTGCCAATTCTTGCTGCTTGTATAAATCATATATGTACATACTTCGTCTTGCCCTCATTGACTGCTAGACCCATTTTGGCTGATTCTCTTTCGATAGCCGAGAAAGCAGCAGTAGCAGTAGCTTGGTGATACCGACGATATCAATATCATCGACGTACGCTAGGAGCTGGAGACTGTCTTATACACATGCACTTCATCAAATTCAAATGCTCGATGATTGACGTCAAAAACTTGACCGTGCAAGGGTCTCATGAGGGGCGATCGGATCAAAATGTACTTTACTATTATACTTAGATGTAATTAAGCTTAAGGCTGAAGGAAAACCTGAATTATTTTCTAAGCAATTTACACCTTTTCACACTGATTTTTGTGTTGGAGGTGAAAAATCTTCAAAAGATCCTGAAGAGCCCGTGCTCAACAGCATGTCGGATTCTTACCGACTACAAAACACTTTTATATTCGACCTATATCTCCCCCTTCGGAACCACCGACGAGCTTTCCTTCGCAGGAGAGTTAATAGCTCTTTTGGCAGGACGAACTTGCTGCACTATATGGGAGCCTCAGGCACTCTAAACCGGCCTGGATCCGATTCGTAGCGGTGGGCGAAAGTGAGCAAAGTGAGTGTATGCGTACTTACATATGTATGTGTGTGTTTATAAGTGTGCGTGACTGGAACTTTGAGTCCTAAAGCTTGGCAACAATTTTCCACATGTGCTAACCCCACAAAACAGCGATGAAATGTGGTTAAAGACGTTCGTGTCCCATGTCAATGATATGGCAGTTGCGAAAGACGGCTGTTCCTTAACTGGTTGGGCCACACGCAAGGGTGCGGAACTATAAAATTTTTTCCTCACAAAGGCAAAATAGGAAACATTTCCAGCACAAGGAGTAACTTTGTGCTTTGGAGCCAGGCCAAGGTCAGCAGCACCTTTTCGTTTGGTTGCTATTGAACGGAAACTGCTTATAGGAAGCATTCGTACATATTTTGCTTGGAATTAAGCAAGAAAATGGTGTTCAGATTGGGGGGCAGCGGATGCCATGAATTCTAACCTCTGCACGATAGAGTGGGAATGCATGAACTGCTTGCACGATTGGGTTACCAACTCACATGAACACCAACAAGAATAGCAAAAACAATAACGTCGTGTAGCTACTACACTAGAGCGCTGCCTGCCTTCATAAAATTTCATTTCATGCCGGAGTTTTGGAATTGTCAGTTGTGTTTGTCGCATTTCAGAAAATATGGACCGTCGTTGTTACCGATCTTGTGAACGCAAAAACCTAGTTAAGGCGGAGAGCACTGGCTGGCGCGCCACTTTCCACTATCCCGGCGGCGGCACCTATAAAGGCGGCTGGCTTAATAGCCAGCATCAACGTTACGGCATCAAGGAGAACAAGGAGCAGCTACTCTATGACGGCCAGTGGCTGCAGGGCCAGCGCCATGGACACGGCACCATGCGACGCCGTCTGCCGGATGGCACGGCGGAGCGCATTTACGTGGGACAGTGGCGGTACGACATGAAGTGCGGCGAGGGCAAGCAGTTCTACAAGGATGGCGTCTACTACGGCTGGTGGCAGAACAATCGACGGCAGGGCTTGGGCGTGATGTGGTACAAGGATGGCAGTATCTATCTGGGTGAATGGCAGGCCGATGTGCAGCATGGCGTGGGTGTCTTTTTCTACGGTAAGTCGTCGATGTTGGGCGGGGGGAGGGCGGATTTTCAGCAGGCTTTCAATTCTTATTGGCAGTGAATCTGAATCGCTATGAGGGCCACTTTGCGCGTGGCTTCAAAAACGGCGAGGGCACATTCTATCACATGCACACGGGCCAAATACAGAAGGGCATGTGGGAGAATGATGTCTGCAAGACGTCCATGGTCATTGATGAGTTCCGTCATCAGGTGGACTTACCCACAAAATATCCCATACCAAAAGTAAGTGTGTTTGTGTGCCATTTTAAAAGAGAGTAAAAGTGTTTCCATAACGTCTTGTGGTTTTTCGTTTTTGTCATAGTGCCGCATCGCAGAGCCCGATAGATATATACGCGAACTTTTCCAGAAATACATGCCAAATGCGGATAAGCCAACAAAATCATTTGATGTGAGTTTCCAACACTTTTCGTTTTTCTTAAAACCTCGACCGGGAAATGTGTTCGACTGATTTGGGGTAATATACGAAAAATTCATTGGGTCCTGCTCGGTATTCCCAATATTTAATCATCCCCAAGTACAATTTTGGTAACATCCCTGCAAACGAGTTGATTTCTTTAAGACTTTTGCGACTCATATTTCAGAAATGCTAAGAAGGTGCATGTTGCATTTTGTACCTTCAAAAAGCAGTTAAGTGCGAGTTGGGCTCGCGTACACAGGGTTTCGTACCAGAGCTGCTTACCTCCTTTAGCGTTCGAATATAATTTTTCCTTGCCTGCCTGTCCATAAATTGTTTAGAGCTATATCTTCAAAACCAATTCACCGAAAATAATGAAAAAAAAAACATTTTTGAATTCCATGGATGTAGCTCAACTTTTTATAGTGAAAATATGTTTACATATGTTATGAAGACCTAACATCATGCCAAATTTCAGGTTTCCACGTTGGAAAAAATATCTGTTTATACATACATATATGTACATGCCACCGAGAATAAAAGTGGCCTTAAACGAGTTCCCGTTTTTTTCCTTTGGGGAATGAAAACCCTAAAATTCGAAATTTTATTAAATTTCTAATAATATGCAACTACATAGTATATTGTAGCACAAAGAGCAGACCTTCATATGAGATATTTTAATGTAATCTAGACTGCCAAGCGAAAGCTCCCTCAGTTAAATGCATTCAGATGCGAATATTTTGACGCATTAAGGAAAATTATAACTTCTGACTCGAAATCATCAAATTTATTAACACCGAAATGGCAGCACCATAAACAAAATAGTGCCAACCAAATTATTGATTAAAAAATCATATAACAATTCCATTTTTATATACGTAAAAAATGCTCCTAAATCCTAAATTTGTCGATCAGTACAATTTCTTACTTTGATACCGCTTCAATTCGCTTGCAGTTCTTACCACCAACAATTTACTATATTTAATCTTATGCTAATTCTCCCCCTTTTTTGTCTCGCTTGCAGGAACTGAGCTGCCTTAATTTCGTGCGAAAAATGAAAAGGTACGCCAAATTCGAACCGAAGGCAGTTTCAAATTCCAAGATTCCCGATGACTCACTCAATTTTGCTTGCGTCTGCAAACCGAGGGAAAAGCTAATATTGCTCAGAGCACTCTAATTTTCTCTTACCTCCTCACCGACTAAAGCACATTTTGATTTGATGTTTGATTTTATATGCATAGAAAATTAAAAATTTTTTATTGGTCCAATTGTATCTGTTTAGTTTGAATTTTATTTATATAATTATTAGTAAATGTTATCACATGATTTTTCATGGAGATGAATGAGAAATGCTTGCTTAAACTTACAATTAGCGCTAAGAGAAAAAGGTATGTTGTATATTGTTTAAAATCGTGGCACACACAATTGCTTACTGGTTCAATTTCAATTTCAATTTAATTGCTAATCAAAAATTTATTGAAAATGCATTTTATTAAATTTCACCGTGTGGTAATAAAACACATTTTAACAATATCACAATTGCATTAAATGTTAATAGTTATTTTTAGCTTACAAATTAGAACAAAATTAAATTACTAACTGTTGTAGGTCTTTTATGTTAATTTCTCACACTTTAGCCGCATCAACACGAACTATTTTCTTCTACTATGAAGTAAAAGTACAATCCTATAAAGCCTATATGTATAAAAAAACTATAATTCCGTTATGACATACAAACAGAAAAGAACTCGCTGCTAACAAATACAATAAAATTTCTGCTCTTTCAAACGATTTCCCCGCTAGCGCCGTAGTTTAGCCCATTATTTCGATGATGCTGCTGATGGTCCATGTGGTCTTGCTCCATCTGCTCCTTCAGTATCTCCAGCTCACGTATGCCGGACACGGTCACCTCGTACTTGTGCGTCACCAGCGAACGATAGAAGTGTATGGCGAAGGCCAGAAACACAACCAGCACGGGTATGAGCACTATGCATGCCGACCAGGCGGCAGGCTGGCTCAGATCGTAGAATTTCACCCAGCACAGGATGGCTATCTCGAGCAGGAAGAGTATGAGGCCCAGCACCGTGGAGAAAGCCCAGGCCGTCTCGATGTACCAGTGGAGGCGCTCGTGCGGCGACTCGTGCACCAGCGAAATGCTGTGCAAGTTGCAGACGGCCTCGATGTTGGGCAAGATGCATGTGCTGATCATCAGCGCCAACATGTGCACGGCAACCAGCAGCGTGGTGCAAATGGCGAAGATCACCAACATGACGGCAGGCACTTGAGTGTCGTTATTGATCTGCACCTCGACCATGGCAACCTGAAAGCAAGACAGTCGTTAGAAATAATAAATAAAAAGAGGCTAAAAATAGTTGTTGTATGTATATTTCAAAATATAAAGGTTGTGAAATTAATTGATTAATTAAAAGTCTGATGATCGATTAATTTCTTTTGCTGAATAATCAAGGTAGTAATTATTTATTTAAACAAAATTCTGATTAACCAAATAATATAATGTTCTCGAACATTTGATCCAAATAACCCTTCCAATCGTGCCGCTAAAGGTCAAACATAGGAAGTAACTAAAAGACCCCCAAAAATATAAAGTATACATACCCAAACTAGATTGGGCATTAATTTCGGCTAATACTATCTCGTTGTGGGGTGGGTCAACTTTTAATCTTAAATGGGAGCCCCCATTCTTCATTACAGATTCGGAAACCACAGGTAAATTTACATTGATCTCACTTACATCATCTTACTCAACCTAATGGGGTGGGGTCAACATTGAAATCATTGTCAAGTTGTCAAATCGAGTTATTAAAGAAATAATATGAAGTTTTTTTATCATGTCTGATTTATCAGAAAGTCGAAAGCAACGGTAATGATTGATTACAATTTAATCGAAGTACTACAGCTTTAACAAAAAGCCCGTTAGTTAGACAGTTACGTCAGTGAAGGGTTTTTCATCAAAAACGAGTTTTCGTAAAAAGTTTTGATATAGTGTATTCTTCTTTCTATTGATGAGGAGAAAGGATTGACACAAACAAAAATAATGAATAATTGTATTGATCTAATCTTTATATTAAACAATGAATTCGAAGAACATTCAAATGAGCGTACATGGTCAGCTGTAAAGAAGTGCACTTCCATAACTTCTCAGCTGATCCGAACGTAGAATGGAGATTCATAACAGTAATATAATACGCTTTTTTCAAGCGTATAAGCTTGTAAATCATATAAAGGTGTTGAACACTATAAATCCGATTATCTAGGGCCTGCAGATTGCTAAAGCCATTTCTCTTTCTTGCAACTAAATACAAACAATTGCCACAGCATTCTACATATTTCTTAGTCTGAAATCAGTGGCCTCTTTTTCGAATCTGTCGCTAAATCCAATTCATATTGTTATATATATGTATGTAGTTTGTATGTGTCTTTTGTCATTTGCCTACACGCACCGATAGACGACGACACCTTTGCTTGTCGGCTATGAATTTGCCAACTAAATATTTTTATTAGGGCGTACACATTCTGATCATCATATAATTAACATTCAAGCAAGACACAGACGTTAATTCTGTCTGTTGTGGTTTGCTAAAATAAGAATGCATCGTTCAGATGCGAAAGCTAACAAGTTGATTTTGAATAGAAAGTATCATAAAGGTTCTTCAGTGGGCCTAACAAAAAGTTCTCATAATTCACTGAACTAGGTCAGAACAGCATTTCGTTCTTTTGATAAAATTTCCAGTTGCTTCTTTACAGGAAATGTTTGTTTCTTTAAGTCTTGGGGGCATTCCATATAAAAAAGTACAGTTAAAGGCTTCGTTATTAATTATTAAAAAAATACAGCTGACATCAATGGCATAAATAATTTGAATAGATCGAAATTTTTTAGGTATTCTTTTTAAGGTCATTGTATTTTCATTCAGATTGGACAAAAACTATGATTGGACAGTCATTTAGAGTGGTGCTAAAACGTTGGATACCTACCACAATTGATTAAATATGCTAAGTAAGCACTCAAATCGTCAAGCTCTCTGATTCGTTTCCGAAATTTGTGCAATTTTAAGTCGCATACGAATTATCATAGGGATATATAGTAGAGGGAATTTCGTGAAAATTGCATATTTTCATATCGGGCAGAATGTGTATATTGAAATAGCTTGCTGAACATAACAGGAAGCTAAGTAATGTATGTACTTGTATACTAATTTGTAGTAGAATAATTTGTTTTGTTGTTATCACAATGGATATACTCGTATGTAAGCATGAATGCTGACAAAAAGTATTGGGTGTGTGAAATGCTTTTGTCGGTATTTTGAGCAAATTAAAAACAATTTTGTGAATGGCTTTTGTTGTGAGTACAGAGCAATGAAAACAGTGGGAAAAAACCACGTACATTTTCCTACAAACAAACAATTAGGTACAGCCGTATTCATCAGCATTATAAATTTAATCACGAGGCGGTGTGTCAAATCAAATATCGAATGTAAACGAGCTTCAACAAAAATACAATGATGTTCAGATCGCTTTGCATATGCTAAGTACCGAAATGTCTGACGGTGCGGTGCGGCTCTAAAAATATCAACGACTGAGATATTTAGAAGAATTTACATGTTTTCAAACTGTCTAAAGCTGCAAAAATTTATATACATATAATAAAGAGAATAAAAATAAGGTGTACTTGCATATAAGCGAAGCATTTCTCTTGATTTATGTGCGAGAAAGAATTGAATTTGCGATGCGAATTCGCCAGTGGAATGTGATGGCAATTATTGAAAACTAAATTAAATATGTAAAGTTCAAAGAAATGTTGAATTCTATTTTGGGTCTGTTTCAAAGATCTGTTTATCATCATTCTATATACTTATGTCTATACCTAGGACGGCTCCTTTAATGCATTACAATTTTCGCACAAAGTTATTATACCCTATTACCATAGGTGTAGGGGGTGTCGGGTATAAAAATCGGAATGAGCAAATCTATTCTCACGAATAGTGAACTGATGGGAGTAGTTCAAACATTCTCAGTTAAAATTTCTTGGGTAACTGCACAGAAGTTCGATCACATACAGCTATACAGTACATAAGAATCTGATCTGATCGCTATAAAATTTTGTAAGTAAATATAAGCTGTTAAGCTGGTATCGAACTAAACCAGGCTAAAGTTGAAAATTACGCCATATTTGGCAAGATTATATCTTGCGGCTGAATGAGCGTTTTAGTTTACAAGAATTTTGTTTAAAATACTATAAATATTGTTGTTGGCAATTTCAAAAAGTTCAGCAATTCTGATTGACATTCTTTAGGTATAAATTAATTTCATATTAGTCGAGTAAATTTCAAAAACGGATAATAAAAATTCAGATTAGTCAAATTGGTTAAAGAAAAACGGAAAGTTTATTCAAATTCCGTCAGGAACTAGTGTAGATTTTCCCTCCAAAAATTAGTCAGTTGTAATTTTTTCCTATTTTCAAAAATTAATTAATTAATTAATTAATTAGCACAACAGCCCGTGTGAGCTTAGGCTTAGCTTTCTCGCATTAACTTGTGTGTGCTTGTTATATTTTTCACAAATTAACGGGACCTACATTAACCGAATCCGAACGGAGTTAAGAAGCTTTTCATGGCAAAGAATATTCTCGGAGAGTTGCCAATTCATTGCGAGAAGTGGCGCCGCGGAAAGAAACAATTTGAAAACAATTTCTCTTTGTATTAGATGTTATGTGCCGGACTGAGAGTTGAACCCAGGTCATCCCGCATCAGCAACGAAGCACTTGAGTCCATTGAGCCACAGCGGAATGCAGAAAGTTAGGTTTTAAGATATAGATTTTTAAAAAACCATATCAATCTAAATTCTCTTGATAAATTATAGTCGGCTTTTGGCAGGTTGCGCTAAGACTTTAGTTTTTTGGAAATTCTATACTAGTAGGTGACTTATAAAACTGAAATATCATGTTCCCAAGTTGGAGAATTGCCTTTAAAATGGCAACAAATTTCTTTGATTTTGACAGTGCATTTTTTCAAATTTTGTTTACGACACGAATCATTGTGATTCGATTTGATTGCTAAATCTCTATTCTATTTGCATAAAAGTGTAGCCGAGTGTCTCAAGGTGATTCCTTGCAATGACAGCTTCTCTCTTTGAAAAAATACAATATGCAATATGCAATACAAATGAAGGAGTTGAATCGATACGCTGTGCACTTACCATTGCAAATCCGGATAGTAGCGCCGACGTCTTGCTGGATGCCTTCAGTTTGGCCCGACTCAGCTGCAGTTTGCGCCACGAGAGATAGCTGGGCGAGTGCAGATCTTCGCCGGACTGTGACATGCTGTTGCTGGCGGTGCGTCGATGCTGGAAACGAGAAAAATGCTGCAATGAGCGCAACTGATGCGATGTGAATTGGGGGTAGGACGATGGCTGCGGCAGCGGCGGAGCAGGCGGAGGCGGCGACGCGGTATACCGATTCGAGCTCGAGCTGGAGTTCGAGTGCAGGTTGAAAATGCGTGCGGAGGCGGAGGCTGAGTAACTTTTGCGTGAGTTCGCACCTGGACTGCCGCCGTGTGGCGCAACAGCGACGAAGTGATTGTGGAAACGCGGCGGCCGACAAGAATCACAGAAACTGTAGTCGCCGTGCGGCAGGAACGACTGTGTGGCTGTACTGCTGCCAAAGGCGGAGAGGCCAACGGCACCCGCTGCGGCCGTGGCAGCGGCTACACTGCCACCAGCGAGCAGCGCCGCCGAGGGCGATACGATCGCTGCTGCCGCGGCTGGCACTATGGTCGCCGCTCGCGTCCGCTGGTGTGTTAAGGGCACGCTCGCGTCAATGGTCTCGCAGCTCTCGTTGCCCGGTGCGCCGTCGAGCACCGTCTGATTCAGCAGGAGACTACTGTGGCTGAGGTTCGTGCGCGCATAGCGCAGGCTCGTGAACATTTCTTCGTCGTCCGAGCCGTTGTCGTAGTCGCACGGTACGCCTTCGCGTTTGTATTCCTCAGCGGCCAACTGGCGGCGTCTACGTCTGCGTTCCTTACGTAGAATGTGGTGCATTCGCATGGGTAACATGCAGAGAATGCAGACGCTGACGGTGGTTTGGTGGGATCACAGCCAATTTGAACACGTTGGCTGATGTTCTCTTTGGTTTTTTGCTGTTGCTTTTTTTCGCTCGCTTTTTGTTCAGCGTTTTGAATTTGTTTGTTGTTGTTTTTGCTCTTATGACATTTATAACACACTACATAAATTGTTTATCGTCTCATTTTTGATTTAAACATTAGGTGCTTATTTTGCTCGGTGCTGTAATGCAGAAAAGTGCTCGGTTGCATTCAGCTGCATTTGTGGATGCTTGAATTGTGGAAGAATTTCTCAATATGTGCATTTTTTACGAATATCAGAAAGAATTTCTTTGCGCAAAAATGCAGTTAGAAAAAAGAGTGTTGAAACAAAAGGTGAACCAAAACCAGGGAATTTCTCAGGCTTTATTTGGCTGTTTTCAACTACAAAATAGGGTTATAAAAATCGTTCCACTAATATAAAAGCCGGTTATTCGAATGTTCGATTAGTAACTGTTCGTGCGAACACCAAACGGTTGACAAAATACTATAAGTTCAAATCCGATTAGTCAAACATTTTCGCTTCTTTAAGATTCAAGCAAAATTTTTGAATATTTTTCTTGCGTTAAAAATGAGCGGACCAAAAGTAAGTCGAATGTGGAATTTCTTCAAGGAATGTGGAGATGAGAGACAAGCTTTGTTCTTCATATGTATGTACATATGTGAAACAGTATTGTGCTCCAAATCATTTATTTGCAACTAACCGTCGTTTATGTCGATTTGAGAAAATTTTTGTTCATCTTCTTATGTTTTTGTTCATATCCAAGAGATTTCAGTTCAATGTAAATATAACATATGTATTTTTTTAAAACTTTTTTATACCATGGCTGTTGGGCGTACAAAAAATATTTTCCATATGATCTAATATGGAAAACCGAGCTCGAAAAGCGATGTACCGAATTGACACATGCACGTCTAATAAGTTAGAAAAAAGTTTGATACGCTTGAAGGTTAAGCTCGTGCATGAAAAATATAGAAAAAGTTGAGCTGGCATGTAAAACAATTTGCAGTTTTATGTTTATATAAAAATATTCATACCATTTTGGTCAGCTTGCAAAAAAACAAACAGAAAACTTTCTTATATTTTACAATAAACCAGTTTTGCCGGATTTTTTCCTTTGCCAACAAAACATAGATCTAAGTAAAAGCGAGTTCATGTACATTAGGGTGACCGCTAAAATCGATGTCGGAATTTTGTCGACGGGAACCCCACAAAATGATGAGCCTTAGCAGATTTTAAGGTAGCCAAAGTTTGAGCACGATTGGAGCATGTTAACCCGTGCCGCAAGGCGCTCAATGTATGAAAAAACGCGATTTTTTGGCTGACTAGCGACGTTTTTGACCGTATCTCCGGAACTATTCACTATTTTCCCATTACTAATATCTCAAATTAAAGGCAATATTATTCTAACTAATTTATATCCTATACATATTTTTTGCTACTTGTAGCCGAACTGAGCTATAACAGCTTTTGTTACCAAAAACATGACTCGAAATTGTTTAATATTTTTCAAGGGACGAAACTAATTCTAATGGGAAACGGTACGGGTTAACATGCTCCAATCGTGCTCAAACTTTGGCTACCCTAAAATCTGCTAAGGCTCATCATTTTGTGGGGTTCTCGTCGACGAAATTCCGGAAAAAAATTTTTCCCATATCATTAGCGGTCACCCTAATGTACATTCATTATATACGACCAACCGAATATCAGCGTTTAATTGACTAGTCGAAAGTGAAGTTTAATCGAATAGTCAAATGCATTTGTGCAATGAAATGAAACATTCGATACCTTTATCAAAATAACTTCCAAAAATTCTAATTAGATTTCAGAGAATTCCTTTTTATACCCTACACCTACGGTACAACCAGGGTATAATAACTTTGTGCGAAAATTGTAACGCATTAAAGGAGCCGTCCTAGGTATAGACATAAGTATATAGAAATGATCAGAATCACTTTCTGTGTTGATTTCCGGTTGTCCGTCTGTCTGTCTGTCTGGCCGTCCGTTTACACAGGAGAGAGAGAAGGAGTTGTTCGATTTAGACCAAATTTGGTACACAGTTAGAGTGAACCTTAACTTAGATTAAGTTCTAAGATTAGCCAAATCGGTCGAAGGACACGCCCATTATGTGCCTGTAAGTCCCACTACCTCGGGTTTTTTGCGATCAAATTGCTGTAATTTGTCTAAATACTCATTTACAAGAATAATACTTGGTATTTAAGTTAAGGGGTCGGTCATCTATGCCATACGAAAAAATGGGCGTGGTCCGCCCACTATATAGGCGGAAAAATTTTTCCGATAAAATGGCTCCCAATTGACTATTTACGAATTTAAATGAATGAAATTTGGTTCCCAAGTTGATATATAGGTCTTAGATGCCATACGAGAAAACGGGCGTGATCCGCCCACTATATAGGTGATAAACGGAAAATCCTCCTAACTTCCATAATATATACACCACAGCATCCAGATTTGGTTACTTCATTCCTGGTAGGAATACCTTATTATTCTCAAAAATTGGGCGTGGTCCGCCCACTATATAGGCAGCAAATTTAAACACCCACAATTTCATTTCTTTCAGTGTATTATCACCACACTCGGTTATTTGGTGTAGGGTATTACTCTGTCGGTGAAAACCGACTGATGCTTCCTTACTTGTTTAAATTGCATTCTAGAAAATTTGATTTCAAAAAATTCTAAATGTCCATGAAATTATTCAATTTGATTTTAGAAAACTACAAATGTACTTCAGAACCCTGTGTGTGAGTTAAACATTAGTTAATATAATGATGGAGCGCAAGTTTTGTATTACCTTAGTGCTACTTTTGTATGCTGAAATCATTCACATTCTAAAGAACCTTTGAAATTGGAAACCAATTAGAAGATCTCAAGTGCTTAAATTAGGAATTTCCGGAACTATATTTGAAGTTTTCTGAAGTACAATACGAATTTTATAAAACTGTATGTTCTGAAATACCTTAAGCCTTTGAGTCGCACGAAAACGGTGTATGCGACTCAAAGGCTTTATACATTTTCTGTAGCACTATTTTAAACTTTAAAATACATTTGAAATTTTCTGAAGTACTATTTACTATTTTGTACTATTTTACTATATATAGTACCATTTTCGTAATGAACTTTCTGATTAAAATACCGACCACTTTGTTTGCATTTCATATTGATGTATTTGAAAATATGTTCATGACCGACACGTACGACGCCGTTTGTTGATTATTGCCATTAAAGTTCACATCAATTTTGGAGATTATGGCAATTTTTGCGAACTGCACATTTGCTAATTTTCCGCTACAATTTAAAATTTATGCGCTTAATCATTTTTATGTTGAAATATTCATGCGCAGATAAATGGCTTGATAGGCGATTGACACTTCGACGCGAAAGAAAAACGCGCTTCCGACGAAAATTCCGACTGTGGGAATTTTGTGGTTATTTTTACAAAAAAAAAGGTGCAATAAAATAAGAATACGAATTATTCGAATGCAGTCAAATTATTTGTGCTCTGCTCTGCTCACTGAAAAGTCGTGAAGGAGGAGGGGTTGTCCGGTGTGGCACGACGCGACGCGTTTGTTTGGCATTTGAAAGTGCGGCCTCTTGCTGCCGTTCGCGAAAGTTTAGTGTATTTAGTTTAAGCGAACTCTGTTTTTCGCAATTCGGTTTCGGCGACGATGCAACAACACGCGACAGCAATAGGTTAAGAACTGATCGCACAACGCTTCCAAGCGGCGATATGCCGCGTAACACTGACAAAAAGAGAGCATGAGAATATATGAGAAAATGGAAAAAAAACATGCGAGAGAATGAAGTGAATCGATCACTTGACGGTTAATTGAGAATTTGAATTTCAAATGTATGGCGGCGCTGATAATAGCAGCAACAACAACAACTACTACTACAAACAACAACGGCGGTAACGACAGATCATCACACGCCGAAAATTCATACATTGCAGCAAAAAAAAGCTACAGCAACAACACTAACGCCAATACAAATTTTTGCTAAATTGCCGGGACAGACGGGAGAGTAGAGATTGCAATTTGCACAATTAAGAAAATATGCTCGGCCGCAACGACCATTCTCAATGCCCCCTACATATGCGAATTTGATTGAAGTGAAGATTTTGTGCGTATGAAAATATTTATGCCAAACTTGCCTAAAGAGTTTTCAAAGTTTTAAGGGAAATTATAAAAGGCTCGCATATGGACCGTTGTATTTGCTAAAAGTATAGCTTGAGTTTCGGGTAGCTCGGTCAATCAGGATAGTCCAAAAAATTTGATTTTAATTTAATTGTTCATGTTTGAAAGACACATAAGTACATAATTCATCGCTACCAGCGTTGCTTTCATAACGGATTGAAATCATACTCAAAATATATTCGGGGTTTTAATGCAGAATTAAAAATATTTAAACGGCATTTAAGTTTAAATAAGTATGTATGCCTCGCCTTCAAGTAGTCGTATGACAGTATCGTATGCAATCGACTATCTTTTCTCTATAAGCCGTGCGCTTTTTTATTTGTCACCGAGGTAAATTACTACCCGAAAAAAACCAGAGTTTTTCATAGTAAATAAGTATTTTATTACTATGAAAAATTGCTTTAAAAAAAGGCATGGTCTAGAAAAACGACCAGGCATAGGTAGTTTATTATTCGACTGACTTTCTGAGTATATACATTTTATTAGAAGTATATAAATTAATTAAAGAAAATAGTTCCATGCCTATTTTACAGTTTTATTCATCTTATCGCGAACAAGGTAAAGTCCGTGCTTTAGTTGTGTCCGACACTATGTAGCTACATATAGGATTTCCTCATGAATTTGAACTGGGGTCGTACGGTGTCAAAAGCCATTCTATATAATAATTCCCTTGACATATGTACATATATGTTGGGGAGGGTGGAAATTTTAAGGTCAAATCATTTTAAAGAACTGTTGCAACCACGCCTATTTTTTAGTGTAAAAGTTCAAAACCACCGACGTGACGTGGCTTATCAAAAGATAAGCGCCAGAGAGAGAGAGAGAGTGACATTCGCAACATTGCAGCTACGCTTAGAGCGGGAGCAATTGGGCGGCATTACACACTGTGGAAAGCGTTAATGCATGCCAAACGTTAGCAGCTCGTTAGTCTCACAATACTCACAAATTCAAGCAATACAAACAGGGGAATGTAAATAAATCGAATTAGCCGAGAGGAAACTGAAGTCGACGCCGCATAATCGGCCGCTCTTTACTCAAAAGTATAAATCTGAAAAAACGGTTGCATAGTTTCAGGCTTACAGTCAAAATACAAGCCTACAACTATGCAATAGTTCTTTAAATACCTTTTCCTTAAAAGCGTTCCCTGACTAACATGTGAAGATAAATGTTATATTAAATAATCTGAATTGGCGATGACCAAACAAGAACACGTTGGAACAGTTGAAAGATTGCAGACTGCAGTTCTGCATGGATGTTGGGAGGTCTTAACTGTACTTTCAGATAATGATTAAATGAGCCGTTTATTTTGAAAGTGGGGTAAGTCCACTTTCTGTTATTGCGAGATATTTCATTGTTTACATTTCACTCTCAGTGTCACTACTATGAAGAGCTAAAACTTCCATCTCCCAAATACAAGAATCTCAATTTTTTTTACTATAATTTGTTTACTCATAGAAAGATCATAATAAGTTTTATCTAAAAATGCCATTATCTACATTTTTGTAAAAAATGGACTTACTCCACTTTCAAAATAAACGGCTCAAATATGTAAAAAAGGTTTTTTAATCTCAAGAAGCTGTTGTTCAATGTCAAGGTGCCTTACTGAATCGGCATAACAATAAGAAAATTGGGAGAAGGATTATCTGCCAATTGATAGTTTCTCACTAAAAAGTCTGAATTGAATCGATAACGCTTTCTGCGGAAAAACCCCTATCGATGTGAGTGCATAGAGTGATGTGCAAATTTCGCTAATGAGCTGGCGGGTATGCAAGTGTAGCGCTCGATCGTTTGAATGAACTCATAAAACGCCTGTATCGTACGCATCCAAAAGCTCGGAGCGAGTGCTAATTGAATTTAGTTAATATCACAGGCACGAACGAAATTTGCATAATAATAAATTGCGAAGAAGTCGCTTTATGATTGCAGCGCGTCGCGGCAGGGAAAAAAGAATGACAGCACGTTGACAATTGATTTCCGTCGTTGAAATCTCGGCTGAGACTGGGCAAAAGTTTCAGCTTGGCGAGTGGTGTGGAAGATAAATGGGAATGCTGTGGGCTTGGCGTTTGTATTTATGTAGTATATGCCTCAATTGGGATCAATTGGAAATTGATAAAAGGTGTGAACAGTTTGCTGCTGTTCAAAAGGTCGAAAAAGAGCGGACATTCGGTTTTTTAAATTAACTGCTTGAGATTGATTGCATTAGAAAGGCGTGAAGGCATGTTTGTTGTTGTTGGCTGTTTTTCCTCAAGGCACTCTCAAGTTTAAAATTTTTGTTGGTGTTTGTTTTTCTTCAAAGTCACTGTAACATTTCAATAAACAAACAATTCTAAAGTTTTTATTCATGAGTTAATTGCAAGCAAAAAGTTCCCATTAGACACAAATCAATTAAACTTCAAAAAAGCCACTACACTTTACTTTAGTTTGTTGTAATTTGGATTTTGGAAATTGATTTCTAAATCAATACGCTCGCCATACATGCATTTCAAAAAGAATTGCAAAATTGTAGAAATAATCATTTTATTTCCGAGCAGCGCAAACAAATTCGAGAACTGATAAAGCGTGTTTTTGTTACTCGCGGCAGCTTCGGGGCCAGTTCATTTTTTTCGGTTTTGTGGTTGAGCTTGCAGGCAAAAAGCGCGCGAGAATATGTGCAAAAAGCTTTCCTAAGCCGCATGCAAAACACATAGATCAACACGCACACACACACACATAAAGATGAGCGCCAGAAAAGATTTTACTTTGTCTATTTTTTGTAAATATTGAAATAAAGAAGCGTGGCGAAAGTTTTGGGCAAATGAAATTTTCTGTTGTTGTTTTTTATGTTGTTGTTCTCACGCTTCAAAGAGCCGCAAAATGTTTGAACAATACTTTTTAATTAATAATAACATAGTGCTACAAATCTTAGAAAAAAACTCAATCGAGCTCAAACTATTTGGTGTCGTAGGCCTATATGAGCGTGTCATGTACTTAGAAATTCAAGGTCACCTCCTACAAGAATCGGTGGACATACGGACTTTCGATATGTAAGCAAAAAACAGTTAATTTTGGTATGACCTTAAAATTCTATGTATGCCACGAGCATAACTGAAAAAGTTGGGATACCGCTCTCCATATGCAAACTAATGCTATTAACCAACCACATAAATAGAACAAACACAAGATGGCTCCAGGAACAGACATGTTACACAGCAAGACAGATCTGGCCGCTGTACAACGACTTCTGCAGAAGCTGCAGAGACGAAGACGGCGAGGAATCTGTTGAACACCTGCTTTGCAAATGCCCAGCGCTAGCGAGAACGCGCTTTTACTTCCTAGCTGTCTAGCAGACTTGGAAAAAACGCCACCAGGACATATCGACAAATATACCAGAGCCACAAAGTGGCTCCCATACATGCATGCTCACGTGGTAACACAATGGGCCTTTTCGCCTGAGTGATGTCCTTGAGACGACCACTTAATCTACCTACCTATGTAGGTGCAGGCACACAACATTCACAATGTTGGAACCCGAGTTTTGTTTTAGTGTAGCATAGTGTAATTATTGCAGCGATAGCAGAATAACTGAGCCAACAGCCTTAATGCTGTGGAGTTGGGCGAGTAAGAGAGAACACTCAAAAATATTTTCCGTAAACATGTCGAAATCAAATGGAAAATTTTTGAAAGAGCTTCTAAATTAATATACATATACAATTTTGTTGCCGTTTTAAAAGTGTGTCAGAAAAAGGTAAAAAAATAGGAAAGCTTTAATTGGGCTTCAACGACAGATTAAAGCGCTACACTAAGAACTGAATGAGCTATGAAGACTGTATAAAATGTTGTAAGTGATAATGAACGAACGTAATACATTACATTGAATAGCTTATTGATCTAAAAATAGTTAATAGAATAGGTAAATATAAAAAGAGAGATATTGGCACTTTTATAATAGAAAATCTAATAAGCTAAGTACTAAGTGAATAAATTGACGGACTACACTTGATGTCTTTTTTGTATGGTTTATTTTTGCGCTGTTTAAATTGAAAACATACATATATTTTATGTAGGGTGCCAAATTTTTACATGCTGGTATGTCTTTTTTGCATGGCTGTTTGCTTAGACGGTTGCTGTAAATAATTGCCAAATGATTGTTTATTTGCCTTTTCGAGAAATTGACTCGACAAACGTAGAAACAAAAACAAAAAGTACGAAGAAAAAGGGTGGATAATTGGCGCTTTTAACTTTTTGTTTTTTGTGTTTCTTTTTCCTTGTTTTGGTGCCAACAAGCAATTAAAAATCTGCTATTTGCACGCTTCTTTCCTTTAAACTGTCACGCTAAACAGTTTCGTATAGAAATTTCAACCTTTTGCACGGTTTTTTACAGAACTTTATTTTTGCTTTAATCGTATCAAATGTATTTAAAAAGTTGTTTGACATCTGCACGTTTTTCCGCAAAGCAGCTTTCCGCTCTCTTACAAACACAGCAGTAAAAGAAAATTGTAGTTTTTATAGAACAGTTGCAAAAAAAGATTGGCTTTCGAAGATGTGGCTTTTAATCAATTACAAAAAACCCGCTTTGTTTAGATTTTTCTTTAGTTTGAGCTACAAATGCAGTGGGGTTTCATCGACAGTGTTAAACCAAGTACCCTAGTTGGTTGTCATATATGCGAACTAGATCTTAGGGACGTCAGATTCTTCCTTTTAGGAAAAATTAAATAAGAGAATCACGGTCGGAGTATAGGCAATAGAAAAAACCAGCTAGAAATATCCATATTACTGGCGTGTATACGATGTTATCTACGATCTAAAAATAAAGCAAACAAAATGACAAACTAAAATTAATATGTAGTTACGTTCTGAACTGAGCAGAAGACAAACGAATTTGAAAAAATACAGGCAGGGAAATTGTTATATGTACAGCAAAGTATGCATACAAAAAGTCTATAACTGCAATTCATTTAAAGTTGTCGTTTCCCTTATACTTTTTCTTGATGGGCACGTATGCATTAACAAAATACACACGAAAATATTTTATGACTTTCTCTATAAAGTATAGAAAAGCAATTGAGGATAGATTGACGCAGATAAAGAGGGGAAAATAAAGAGACTGTCATGTGTGTGTGGAAATTTATGGCTGATATCTAACGATTCCAATCAATGTAGAAAAGTCTGGCGACTTGAGAACAAATGAAATTCGTTTAATTTACAAAGAAAGTCTTATTCAGAAGGAATCATTAATATGCATGCAGCGCATTTACAAAAGGCCAGTATCGAAAGTATTTCGTATACGACAGTTTGCATATGGCATACGAAAAAAGTACTTGTAGAACAGAGAACATGCATTAATATCATTGTTCAGAATACAACGAGATAAATACTTATAGTGACATACACAGTATTTCTTAAGAAGAGAGGCCTACAGAAATTAAAATTTCTACATAAACATTTATAGGGGTATTCATTTAAACGCGCAAATGCCTGATAACTTGACAAATTTATCACCTGATAAACGAACTGTCAAATTTTGTATGAAAGCTCATTTGCACAAATGTGATAAATTTGCCCAATGATTTCGCTGTGCAAACGATGTTTGTAAACTTAAACGGCAACGAATGCAAACCTGCTTAGCTAGGATCTATAACATTATGATAAAAGTTTAGTATTGAGCAATCAAAATAAACGTAAAGCTCCAACATTAATCTTTACTTTTTCACTGATTCTTGGCATTTTTGTTTTTTGTTTTTGACAGCCAAACACCATTTGCACAAACACTGCCAAGTACGTTCATTTAACACACTTGATAAATTTGAGCAATGTGCAAAATTATCTGCTTAAATGAATACCCTTTATATTTATTACATGCCGCTAGAAAACTTGTAAAATTACAAATATCATAAAGATTTTTGAGAAACATTAAATGCTAGTTAATATTAAGCGCACACAAAATCTTGACAAATTAGAAGGGAGCGTATAAGCAGAATTTAGATTAAAGACATACATATAGCAAAGAAGATGTACTGCATTGCTCCACATTTCACTTTCGCTCGAAGTGGATTTTAGTTCAATTGCGATCGTTTTCAATTTTAATCAGAAGTGAAATGTGGAACATGGCTAATGATAATATCAATTTGGATGCAAGCTAAAACGTATTAAAAAATAAGTTTTCTATTTGCCTGAGTGTGGTTTCTGATTGTTCTTACTCTGTCAAAACTCCAACTCCACAATTCGAACTAGGAACATTTGGTTGCTTTAAGATCCACTGCTTGCTACATTCCAACTAAGCGCAGGTGGTAAATGCAATTTCAACAGATAACACCAAAACGCACAACAGCTTGCCTAAATGAAACGCAAATGTAAACAAAAATATTCCTTAAAATGACAATGACGTAATTTTTTGAAAATAAAATAAAAAAAACACTAAAACCAAATTCATATTTTAAACCTGTGCTTCCCGCATTCTCATAAAGAGCTGCGTTCGAAGGTAATTGAAAAAAAAGTATGTATAATGAGCACAGCAAGAAAAACAGTGCAAGAAAGTGTTCTAAAACGCTCGCGCAAACGTGGTTGAACTTGGAACGAAGGCCAACGGCGGAGTCAACATTTGTTAAGCGCCTTAATGGCAACAGTTTCGTTTCTACTGCGCGGGGAAGGGGGTGCATTCTTAATAAAGATTGCAATTTACAGCAACGCCGCTTTTGTAACGCTGAAATGCCTGCTTCTGCTACTGCCGTCGCCGCCGCCGCCGCTTTAATAGACACAGACTTTTGCAAACTCTTAAATAAACAAGAACAAGAAACATCTTTAATGCGAAAAAACAAATTGAAAGCACACCTTCTCTTGGCACGGCATTGCCAACAGTTAGCTCTTTCTGCCCGCTTGGAACTTACCTTGGTATTTGGTGGTGTGAATTGCGGCAAGGAGTACGATTGTGATATGCTCTGTCTGTGGTAATTGGAATTGTGGCCACTACCGTTGCTGCCGCCGGCTCCGTTGCCGTTGTTACTGCTGTTGTTGTTGTTTATTTGATTTGTGTGGTGCGCTGCCACAGCAGCTACCAGCAAGTGCGAAGATAAAGTAGGTACACTATTGCCGGCACCACTTGGCGTATGGTTGACAAACGCAGAGTGCGTCGGAGAATGATGGTAATTGCCAGTTGGACTGACTAGCGCCGAATTGGAATTTCGGTTGTTGTTGCAATTGAAATTGTTGTGGTGATGCTGTTGGCACGTTATGGCCTTCAGCTGCTGCTGTTGTTGCGTATCGAGCACTCCCAATGCATTCTCTATTCCAGACGCCGTTGTCCAAACTGAAGAAGACATATTGACGCAACAGTCCGGCTGCAAATTATTTTCACATTTGTATTCATTTTGCTAATTATTTATATAATACAGAGTTATGAGAAAATATTAATCGGCAGTCTATTGTGCTTTCTCAGCGAAATAATTGTTCTTTATTTGCACGCAAACACCGCGAAAACTAATATAGACGCAAGTGAAGAACAACAACTACACTGATTCGAGGAAGCGAATGCGATTTCAAAACGCGTCGATCAGCTGATTTGCTGGGCTGGGAGAGGCACTGCCAGCGCAAATGTGTAAGCAAGTTTAGACAAAATGCCGTCAGAGGGAGCGAAAAGGAAGCGAGGTTCCAAAAATTACCGCTGGGTGGCGAAATTAAGAAATTCGAAATCTTCCTTTCCATTAGTACTTTCTTCCTTTCCATTAGTACTTTCCGATTAGTACTTTATTTAGCACACAGCGCATTTACGGTGGTTCTTTTGTTCGCTGATTGCTGCTGGTCTTGAGTGAATAGCTGAATAGCTTGTGCGTTTACTGCAAAAAATATGAATATATTTTCAGTGACAATTTTTGTACAAATTTGCTAAATTTCGTTACTTCTTGAATTTACAGTTTAGAAAAGTTTAAGGACATTCAACTTATACGATTTTATGGAGACTGGTGTTTAGTCAATAAGTAAATTTAAGTAGTCGTATAATATTAAAAACCCTTGTTATTACCGATCTACGTAATTTTTAAATATATTTTTGAAAGTAAAATTAAACCATTATATGTGTATAATGGCGCCGGCTCAGTGGGCTAAGTGCTTGGTCGCTGATGCGAAAATCGTCTCGTTTCGAATCTCAGCCGGGGCCTCATAACATCTAACACAAAGAGAATTTGTTTTCAAATTGTTTCTTTGCGCGGCGCCACTTCTCGCCTTCTCGCGGTGAATTGGCAATTCTCCGAGAATAATCTTTGCCATGAAAAGCTTCTCAAACCCGTTCGGATTCGGTAAAGTAGGTCCCGTTAACTTGTGCAAAAATATAACAAGCACACACAAGTTAATGTGAGTAAGCTAGGCCTAAGCCTCGTTCGCGGGCGGTTGTGCCAGTTATTTATTGAAGTGATAACTTTTTATGGGAGGGTAAACCGCTTCGTAACGTAACGCGTTACGGTGCCAGTCTGTCTGGCTTCCCTCTCTCTCACGCATACGGCAGCGGTACGCGGGCCCCTCCTCTCTCACTCTAACCCACAGCGCTTAGCTGTTTTTCGGACAGACTACTCAACCGCTCAGAGAATTTCGTTGACATTCGTTGATTTGGCATTTCGGGTATGCTCGGAATTCATTGCATGCGATTTAATGCGACTGTCGAAAATTACCAGATTTAGAAAATTTAAATGAGTTTGTTTGGTATTAGTTTAATTTAACCACTTCTTGCAAATACATATGTATGTATGTATATATTTTTGGATTGGTAAAAACCAGAAGGTTATATCCTTTCTTTCGATCTAATCTATTAAAGTTTAAAGAAATTGTAAGAAATTTATGATTTTTAATAGTGTTTTATTTGCAATCTGTTCTACTATCATTCAGCAAATTTGAGGAGTAATTATAACAGAAATGAAGTATGTATGTACATCTAAACTAAGCTGTTTATATTTCGTTACAACAAAACTTATAAACATGAAATATAAAAACATATGAGCTATCAATACTTTGTTGTTTTTTCCTAGTGTATATCGAGTGAAAAAAATTTTCAGAAATTCTATAATGGCATTTACAATTTAATTTCCATTACCAAAAAGCATAATTAATTATTATAAAACTTGTAAACACATTAATAGTTTTCTTATTAGTGGATGAATTGTAAATACTTTAGGAAAATATCGATCTGTTCCAATTCTGCAGCAAGTTTGTTGAAGAAATAATCGATCAGAAACATACCGCTTCAGCAATGTTTACCCCGATAATAATTTTTTGGCTGAGACTCCCTGTGGCGTCTTTGCAGTATGCATAAGCCGCAGGGATCACAACCGCTGTTTTGCCATTAACGAGCAATGCCGCCAACCCTACAACGTCCATCTAAACAATTCAAAAATTAAAAGAGCGTCGTTTGTGTTTTTGTACGGAGTGAGAGATTATTCCAAAACTTTATAAAATATACAAGTTAAAAGAAAATAAAGTGGAATTTTTGAATAGCACCCACTCCTTTCTGATGGATAAAAAACAACGTAGAAGTTCGGTGAGTAAATGCGCCAAAAATGCCCGTTCAAAAGGATCAACAGGGCGCTTGTTTTCTTATTTTGCTAATGAACATGAACAGATTGAAAACTGAAAAGCATTCACACAAAAATATAGATCAAGCATGGCATCAAAGATGATAACACCACGGTGGAAGCTGAAGTGCGGCTAAAGCGACGCATAAGTTTCAGTGGCAAGAAATTGGTCAGGTGAGTCGGTGACATGCAGATAAAGTTTCAAAACCATAAACATGATCTTTATGCAGAGAATTTTCGGGCGAAGAAGAGACAAAAACTTGGAAGGATTCCTATGAAGTGTCAGATCATATAGATGGTTCCCTTGTCATTGGTGGCAGTATCAATGCTCCCAATAGAAGCACGGAGAATATACGTTCAGCGAGCGCTGTTGGGGAACAGAAGCATACAGCTCGGCCTATCCCTTCAGATGATAAAGAAAACATAAACTATCATACATACCCACAAGCGAGATCAATAAACTTACCGCCTACCACTTCATTGTTATGCAATACAACTGAGTTCATTGATCAAGCTCAGCCGCAGCAGAGTAGCACTTTGCAACTCGATTACAGTGTTGATATATCCTTACTAAAGCAAGAAGGCAGAGGTAAGAACATCGAGTCGCGTGTCTCCACCCTAAGCGAGTTCGAACCACGGAGCTTTTCCTTGGACGATAACGAAGCTACTAAGTGGCCTACCCAATTCGAGCGCACCATCGATTTTGTGCAAGAACTACGCAAAAGTAAACAAGTCGATAAGAATGTGAGTTCGAATATGGCTCCGGCACCGGACAGGACTATGCTGCAGCGTACAATCCTTTTTAACGATGGTCTGGATGAATGCATGGGAAATGAAATGGAAATAACGGATGCAAGGACAATATACATTGAAGATATGGATGAGGTTAGTAAAATTGGTTAGTTAAGGACTAACGTAAAAAAATTAAGTCGCATGCTTTTCATATTTCAGACAAAATGCAATGATTTAGGCCAAAAGAACAAAGCTTCTAACATGGAAATAAGCTCGACGTTATGGAAACGGACTGTAGACAACTCTAGTAGTATGTTCATTACCAATGCTACTAATTTTTTCTGTAGTAAATTGAATGAGATGTCTATACATGCGGAGTTCTATAAAAGCGCTAACATTGAACAAGAAACTGGTGAATTCTACAAGAAAACAATCACGTCCGTAGAGCACCATGAAGCCCCAATGGACATTACAATGCAATGCGGAGACATAGTTATGAATGCTCCGCTAGAAACTGGTAATTTTGAAAATCAGCAGCGTAGGACTCTGCTTCTGAATGAGGACATGCTAAGCGACGCGTCGGGTACATATAATAAGTCTACTCAGCTACGAACAATGAATTTTGGAAATCAGCAGCGAATGACTATGCATCTGTATGAGGACATGCAGAGCGACGCGGTGAGTACACAAAATGGGACTCATCAGCAGCGTATGACTATGCTTCTGAATGAGGATGTGAAAACCGATGCAGTGGATACACATAGTACGTTGATAGTGTCAAAGTGTGAGAACCTGAACCAAGCGCAGAAGCGCCAAACGCTTGTGTTTGATGATAACGATGCTAATGGCGATATGGATATTTGTGCAAAGACACCACTGTCCAAGCAATCAGACATGTCAGGTGAGTTATTGGAAATATATTGAGTTTTTTTTCTTTTTTTTTTATAAACTCATATTGCAGTACAATTGACACAAAAACTGCCAGAGGAAAATGTTAGCAGTAAGGCAAGGAGCGCTGGTTCAAAAGTGGTAGTTGTACGTAAGATATGCACCCCTAACGCGCACAAAAATGATGCTGTAGTTGGCGGTGTAGACCAGAACAGATTGAAACGATACAAGCAAAAACAAGAGGAGCAAAGAGATGTCCCTCGCGCAGTGTCGAGTGTAAACAAACATGACAATGAGCAGAAATTAATAGTCGCAGAAGTCAAACAGAAAAATAGCACATTTAATTTTTCGCTGTCGAATTCACACTTTACTTTACTGTCTCCAGAATTGTCGTCGCCACTATTTTCTCCACAATATTTGGCAGTTGTCGGTAAACGCGATCTTAACTTACGGCAGTTGTGTGATGCTATTGACCAAGGAAAAATTCAAATATATCCGGACATGCCTAAGACCCCGCTTAGTGCAAAAGGTAAACGCGCGGTGTTCAGCACGTTCCGCGGCACAAAAGCTATCGAGGGCATAGACAGTGAGGAGCGAGTTACAGCCACGCAACTGTTTAACGAGGCGTTGGAGGTATCAGCAAATGACGGTGCTCAAGCTGCAGCAAGCAAAAGCAAAAAGTGCAGAACAACAAGCAATTCGAATCACTTGGACTCGACAGTAACTGCGTCTACAAGCTGCAAACGCGTACTGGAGTTCTTTGAAGAAGATGAAATGCTGCTAGACAGCACAAGCTTTCTGGCCAAGGCTAAACTGGGCGATGAGACTGCATCCCGTAACAGCTCCAAATGCTCAACACTAAACAGACGGGAAACTATACACTTCCATTCCGAGATTGATTCGGATGCTGTTGTGGACGGTATGCATGCTACTGAACAAGCAAATGATACAGGTATCAAACAGAACGACAAAACGTCAGACTTTTTAGAAACAACAAAGCAAAGTCTACGGGATAGTGAAATGATGCTTTCTCAGGATGAGCATCTGCTAAGTAAGAGAACAGAAAATGAAGACAAAGTAAAAACTTGCAAAAACAGTAAAACAACTGAATTTTTGGAGAGTGATAAGCAGATGTTTGCTTCCTGTGACACTGTCTTGAGTAAAACTCTAAATACGGGAGAGAATATGCATTTAGGAACCAACTGTTTTCCCACGCGGGATGAGAACAAAAATATTGATAGTTCACAGCAATATAACGCTCGACGTCAAACGCTACATTCATGCGAGGATATTCCATTGGATATGGATACAAGCCAGACCATAGATTCACAACTTCACCATTGTGAAATGGCAGTTGTTAGCGAAATTTGTAATGAGACCTTAGCAAATACCCTGACAGCGTCTTTTAATTCCAAATCACAAAAACATCGACAATCATTGCACTTTACAGAGGGGAATAGCATTCTGGCAGATGAAACTTGCCCTGTTGATATTACAACTAATAATGATCATTTTCTCAATGCAATGTCAAACGCAAAATCACACAAACAACGACAAACACTGCACTTTACAAATGATAACAACATTCTGGTGGAAGAGTCTTCACCCGGTACCACCAGTTCAAACGTACACAATTCATTAAATCCAGATGGATGCAAAAATCATGTGATCACAATTACTGATGTAACACCACGTGATATGGAGCAGGATCCAAAGTTAAACGATTCCCTCGAAATTAAACTCAAGGAAATTCGACTGAGAACTAATGGAAAGATGCGCGCATCATCGATCGATATCGACCCACTGGCATCGCCTATGGCAAGCAGCAATACCGAAGTGCGGGAGCGTGCACGAAAGTTGTATGAGGGCACACCGCATCGTTCGTTCATTGAGTTTGAGTTTTTAGAACGCAAGACCGCCTTGGAGCAGCAACAATTCGAGGAGAATACAACAATAAAACACCAACAACAGCAGCACGCGGTACAAGAGCATTGTGTGAATAATATAGACAAAACTTTAGTTGAGCCCAACGATGACATAATTTCCAAGGGTGTGGCAATTTCTGGCACCTCGCTCAGAAATCCCACCATGTGTCGGAGATGTAAGGGCAGGCAGAAAATGTTATTGAACGATAGCACCTTCAGTACTACTGCTGATTCTTTTATGTTACCTCCGGTGCCAGCAATGCCCTCAGTTAACATGGAGCGCCTAAGGCAGTTGCGCAAGCGGCCCGTGTTGCAAGATGTGCACAAGTACTATCGCAGATTGTCGTTGGAACGTTCGTTTAATTTGGAAAATCCTTTGAGTGACGACGATGAAAATATGGAAACTGAGGCAGAAAAGGAGGATGAGATTGATGTTTTAGCAAAAAAGTTGGAAGATAATTTAGAAAGGTACTTACATACTATTCCAAGTATGCAAATAAGCCCAAAAATAACTATGAAATTTTTCAAAGGCTTGAAAAGCAGTTAATAAGCGACGCATTGCGTACTCCGGTCATCGTACGCAAGTCATTTGTGCAGTGTTTGGAGGCACTTTTAGAGTATGCAACAAATTGCCATTATCAATTCTGTACTATTCATAACTTGTGACGTTTCTCTGATTTATACAGCGCACAGACACAGAGTTGGATCTTTAACTACCAAAAGCAAATCAGCCAATGTCTATTCTTCGATCACAAGAAAATAATAACCTTCTGTCTGGTGGTAAAATACAAAGAGCTGACAGATATGGGAGAAGTCATCGAAGTGCAGAACGTCCAAATCAGAAACAGTCGAGTGCCGCAAAGTATGGCCAACATAAACAACTAAATAATCTCTTCATATTCTCACTCCTTTTATTGAATTTCTATATGTTTATGTTTTATGCCGGTATCACACTGCTTCCGATTTTTGTCGACGACTCATTGCTTCCGACTGTCGTCGACAAACGACAGTTAGCAAGAGTCGGAAGCGTGTCGCCGACAAGAATCGGAAGCAGTATGATACCGGCATTACGATTACGATGCGAACGGTTTACAGACCGATCGGTTTCCTATATTTCGAGTCATT